>JARHVA010000435.1:3122500-3322500 GCA_037957365.1 Torreya grandis
TCTCATCCTTTTTATCCATGTAGATCTTATTCAAGTTACATTCACCATCATACACCCATTATTTACCCATAACTTATATTAGATTATGTGGTTCATGTTATCACTAATAAAAAATGTAAATTCATCCAAACTAATATGCTACCCATTAATATTCAATAGGTGACTCCTAAGCCAAAACTAATGATCAAATACAATGGGTATGACCTTGTTAACCCACTGAGTAACACACATGCTACGATATCAATATTAAAACTTCTAAAATAATCCACTATCTATAATGATATCCTATATGAGGCATTGTGTGATACACAAGTTTCAAATGATATTGAACAATATTAATTTGCATATATTATGCAAGACCTTAAAAACAATTTAAAACTCATTACCTTTGTTCCAAAATATTTACCATCCAAGGATATCAGTGACCAATTTTTGTCTTTGTTCATACAATTAACTATGCATTACAAGGAAATAAAATGGGTGCTCATTAATAATTTATCAATCTTAAACATTTGTAGCACAAATTTCCTAACCACCATGGGTATTAGCACCAATATTTTAAAAAAATCAATTCTCCATATCAGGGTATTTGATAATTCACATAGCCCTCCAGGTGGTTAAATCACATTGGATGTGGACAAAAAATAGCCCCAACCACTTTTCAAGTGATGTCTCAATATTTAAATTATAATTTATTCTTTTGTAAACCCTAAATACATACAATGGAGTTTGTCCCATCTACGTTTCATCTATGTGTAAAATTCAAACATGATTAAACTTTATTGGCAATGTCATCTGATATTGAGCCATTTAATTTTTTTAAAATGATACATTCTAATACAGAGGTTATTATTATAATCATACCACCTACACAATGTATCCTTATTGAGAATATAAACATTTTTTAAATAAGTGATTCAATTATAATGGCTCTTTTATCTTTAGATTCAAATAAAAATCATATAATAAGATGCATATAGATACACATCAACAATAAAAACCATTGAAAAAGTAGCCAGTAATGCTAAAACCAAAAGAAAATCAAATAGTTAAGATTATTTTATTGGTAAATACAAATAAATACAATGGCTATGATTTAGATTATTATGACAATGATGATGATCTATCCCATGATACGATAAATTAAACATTGAAAAAACTTGATTTTGATCCACATGACCATATTTCACATAACTTTTCACACCTATAGGTCCTGGTATATATAATCTAAACTCACCTTCATAAAATACAACACCAAATCAAGATAAGAGAAAATAAAAATTAATAGATGAGAATGTAAATTATTGTTATTAATACATCACACTTAGATTCACACATTAAGTCAACCATATAAGGGTAAAATGTAGATACATCATGTAAATTGTGGAAGTCTCTCATAAGACTCCACAATAAATTATACATATCACAATAAATCAACATATTATGGATACAAGACTTTCCATGTTACTTGAACATAACATGATATCTTTAACTACTAATAGATACTGATTAGGAAGTAGGTTTTTTATAAAAGAGGGATTTCTATAGTGTAATTATCATTGAATCATTGATCATCATCAAAATCAATACAAGGCCTTACACAATCAAATTCATAAATATAAAAATGAGGGATACATATAAATTGTGTCTAAAATCCTCAAAATACTTAACATTCTCTATATTTTAGAAAATAACCACTCTTGAAAATCAGTAAGGCATGAATCCTTAACTATCACTACAAATATCAATGGGGTTCATCATCAACATCTCAAGGTGGATAAAAAAAACTTGGAACACAACCTATAATATTATCACACTATAATAGATGGGACATATTATCTATGAGTTATAATATTCTCCATTTTTTCCATAATCTCTTAGGTACATTATACTACTAATTTCATGTCAACCAAAGGTATTATACCTTACTATATGTGTAATGGATCAATAACTAAATTTGAATCTACATATTGGACAAAAATCATTAAATTATATGAAAGAGATTATTAACACTACAAACTAGTAACTTACTTTCCAACATTACAACAAATAAATATGTATCCCACATGATGGATATGATATTAGTAAGATAACAATAGATACTATAGATAATTACTAGAAAATATAAAAGAGTTGGCAATAAAATAATATAAGCAATTTTAGCAAACAAGGTCACCATGTAGTACCTTAGCTCTTAAATTTGAGAACTTTATATAGTAAGTGGTTTCACACCTCTCAAATATTTGAAAAATACCAAAAAATCCAAAAAATTCAAAAATCTAAAATTATTTTTAGCATTTACATGTTATATTAGCTCCTTGGAATCTATGTTGTTAGTTTCATGTCATTGGATAGTTTATCATTTATTTCTATATACACATGTGATTCACATATCATTTTAGTGTGATTAAGGCATACATAAATACATGATCTATGCACTTTAATATGTTGTGCCTTACCTCTAATCATGTCATGTGTAAAATGGGGGAATCCACTTCTTTGATTATAATACACCCAGGTTATATCATTCTATGGTCACTTTACATTATCATGTTTCAGCTTACGTACTACAGATCCCTTTATCCATGCTTATATTTTTCAAAATGTACTTGATATGCTATGTACTTAACATTTTTTTATAAAAACACACACACACACACACACACACACACACACACACACACACACACACACACACACACACACACACACACACACACACACACACACACACACACACACACACACACACACACACACACACACACACACATAGGGACTAGTATGATATGTTTATGTTATTTTATTATACTTTTACATTATTCACTTCCTTGAGTATCTTGTTTTACTTGTTTGATAATTTAAATATGTTCAATCATTTGTAGCTCCTGTGATTTTATTTTCTTATTTGACATTTTAATATGTCAATCTTATTTTTTTGGAAATTTAACTAAGTCGCACCCCTTATATTTTGTGACATTTTAAAATTCACTTTGTTTGAATTCTCCTTACACCATTGTTTTTTATTTACTTTTGAGTGATCTTGTGTGCATTCTTGATTGCTTGTTGAGCTAGTAATTTTACTATATAGATGTTTCTATGATCTATATCATTCTTATTAGGAATTGATGTTAATAAAATATTTTTTATTTAATGATATATCTACCTAGACATGTCTATTTTATATGTTACATGGTTCATATATAGAGTACACAATTATCTTATCCTTGTGAGGTAGGGCGTCTACCAATTTCTACTTACCCTCACCTCAAAAGTGGTGGGGGGGGGGGTAATATTAGTGGAAGAATACCATCGAGGCATAGATTCCACATTATTAAAATATTCATATACATAATTTGGGAATGTTATGGAAACATGTTCTCCACAATTGCACCATTTTTAGGATTTAGATATATCATGTGGAGATGTTATGGAAACACATTCTACACACACAAATTTTTAGATTTAGATATATAGTGGTGGCATGTTTTAGAAACATGTTCTCCACATATACACTAGTTTTAAATTTAAAATATATAGTGGGGGCATGTTTTGGAAATATTTTCTCCACACATACACTAGTTTTCAATTTTAAACATATAGTGGGGGTATGTTTTAGAAACATGTTTTCCACACTCACACTAGTTTTTAGTTTTAGATTATAGTGGGGGCATGTCTTGGAAACATTTTATCCACACTTAAAATACTTTTTTAGTTTCAAATTATATTAGGTGCATGTTTTAGAAGCATGTCCTCCATGTATGTAATCAGAAATACATCATGTCTATAAATTAATTCTGACTCGAAGAAGATAGAGCATATATACACTTGTAATTGAGAATACATTTATTAAATGGGAGAATGACCAAGATAGGGATCTATTTGACCAAATTAGGGGATAAATTATCATAATAGACCATACTAGGAAGGGTTTTAAATCCTATAGTCTAACACAATCACATAATAACCCTAAAAGAGTCCTAGGTTTAATGTTCACTCGATATCTTGTAAACAAGAAAGTAAATCTAATCTAGTGTACACCAAAGCTTGTGGCACAACATGAGGGTTTACTAAATCAATAAAAACATGTATAATAAAATCTCAATTAAGATAAGTATGAGTAAGACCCTAATTACATGGAATATGAAGAGTAATATTATTTGAGCCAATACTCATTCTACTTCTATCTACTAAAGAGAGGAGTACAAAGTTAGAATATACATAATTGAATGTGAACCCATTGAGACTCAATCTCTCCCTTATCCAAACCTGATTCAAAATATGTTATTCTAGTTTTTAATGGTAACTAAGAAAGGACAAACCATCCTATACTTATCTACAAGACTATATTCTCCAAGTAGAAACCCTAAGATAAGACTCCTCAAGTAGAATTATGGAAGAGCAGATTGTAAAGAAGAGTGAGAGAATAATAACTCTTTATTGCATATTTTAAATAATTATTAAATGATATTATATTTATAGGTGGATCTCACCCTATATCCTTTTGAATATGTTAGTTGTAAAAATTTGACCTAGACAACCCTGTATATTTTTGGAAGATAAATCACTAGGTTTTGAGCTAGGTCAATTAAAGGGATAAAAAAGATCTCAAGTACAAAATAACAAAAAATAGTATAGGGTTGACCCATTTAACCCTAATCAAAGGCTAAAAACTATACAGGATTGGCCCAGTCAACCTAGTATAGTCAACTAGCTAAAGGGGATTAATGTGAGGAAAAGAGGGATGGAAAGAGGAAAAAGACTAGAGTGTGCAAAGGATGATTAATATATTAGGGAATGGTTTTAGGAGCTAGTTGGATTGGTAAAAATCTAGAAATAAGGAACAAAAACCCTATGAATAACCAAAGGTCTACCCACCTCTTTCCCAATGCACCTCTTAGGGTATGCACTTAGAGAGATTGAGTCTCAATGGTTTCCTACAAGATGTAAAGCATTAGTATTTGATAAAAGTTAAAAAAAATATGTGTATGAATATACCCCACTTGAAGCTTATCATGTGTCACTAAGGTGTAATAGGGGATGGTGATTTTAGAAAGAATATAGTAACACATAATTTTAATGCTAAGAAAACAAGTTGCATTATTTTAAAGCAAAAATAACTAAAATTAAATAACTAAAAAGTAAATAACAAAAAATTAAATGTAATGCATACCTTTATCTCTGGATGGTTGTTTGTTGTTAATTTTATTTTTGATTGTGTAGGGTGCAGAGACTACTTTCAACAAACCCACAAATAAAAAACTAAGATAGTTGGTTCTATGAGGATAGGATGCACTTGGGAAATTTTTCAATATAGGGTGGCAAGTGCTATGTTAGAACAAATGACCAAGTTAAAAATAAGATTAAATTGACTAATAAAAAAGCTAAGGCTACTGAAGACCAAAAACTCAAACAATCTATCCTTAAGTAATAAATGCAAACTCATGAATTCAAACTAAGGATACATGTCAAATAAGATGGTAATCAAAAAAATTAATGGTAAAAGTAAAAAAAAAGGTAAAACAACACTGATGAGTGAGCAGTAAAAATACTTATCTCACTCAACACTAGAAAAAGATGCATAAAAGAGAAAATAACATTGATGAGTGAGAAGTAACAAGCCAACCTCACTCAACAATAGAAAAATGGTACGAATTCAAGTGTCCATAACACCAAGATAGTAAAAAAAATGATAAATGGTAAAAGGAAAGTAAGACAAGTCTAGGAATGTAATTCGATGGTAAAAAATAAAGATGTAATCCATATTTGCTCAAACATGTTGTTTCACTTTAAGGATAGATAAAAATGAAACAAAGTAGTGCTAGCATGTTTTTAAGAGACTAAAAATGAATTAAAGAAGAAAGGAAAACAAATTTGGAATCACAATTTGTTTATTAATGGGGGAAATGAAATGGGTGGAGGGGAAAATGAAGTAAAAACTAATGTAGAGTAACTATTTATTGAAGTCAAGGCACTCAAATTAGGTTTGTCAAAACAAGACGACTTTCAACCTTAAGGACTCTGAAGAACTTCTCTTAGTCACACAAGTCTTAGGTCAACAAATTAAGTTTATAGATCATCCCATGAAGGCTATATGCATGAAAATTAAAAAAGACCTACCTTCCCATAATGTGTTCCCTATTCTTCAAGACCCCTTACAGAGTTGTCAATCTACTATGAAGATTGGGTACTTACATGCAAAAGTAGGTAGCACCATAAAGTTTTTCAAATTACCCTATTATAATCTCTTGGATTACCACACCCCAAATTACTTTGGCTCTATGTGAGTTCAATTGTTGAGTTTAAGCTTTGATTGGAGATAAGAGATGTGCTTGTAATCACATCTTTTAGTGTGATTTGAATTTTGAAAATTATATTTTGCCTTTTAGATATCATTGCCTTTTATTTAAAATAATTTTTCTTTTAACTTTATTGATGAATTTTTTTATTCTTCCTCCATATGGATTTAGAAAACCAAACATGGGTGCTAAAGATGACTTTCCTTTGAATACTTGGGACAAAATTGCTAAGAGTGAGAACTTCAAAGAGCATGGGGTCTAAGAGTCTCATAAATCTAGGTGAAATAAAAGTGTTATCTTGAATTTGACCCTTTTTATCTAATGAGGAGTGTAAGGAAAGGGAAAATCAAGAGGAATGACACATGGAACAATTTCAATTAATTTAAATCACAAAAAAATGTGACAAAGGGTAAAATGGTATATAATGATAGTAAAGTGTGATTACTTATCATGAGAATGAGGGAAATGGAGGAAAACATTCTAACATAGATTGTTTGTACAAATTCCATCTATTAAAAGAAAAAAAATCTAAATTTTGAGAACAAGGATGTAAAAAGATGAAAATATGGTAATTTTATGAAGAGGGTTGGGTCCTATCCATGGTATTACACTACAACTTAATAAAAGAGAAACCCAAGGGGGTGCTAAAAACCAAGTGAAATATAAATTAAGGTAAGTAAAAATATGGTAGCTTTGTCAAGAATGTTGGGTCCTATCTATGGTCTTACAAATCAATTCATAAAAGAAAAACCTAAGGGGTGCTAAAAAGTGAATGAAAAAATCATAACGGAATGATAATTTTGTGAGGAATGTTGATGAAGAAACTCAAAAAAGAAAAACCCAATAGGTGTTAAAATAAAAAATTCAAGAAAATAAACAAGACTATGGTACATCAAGAAACCAAAACACCCAAAAGGCAGGACTAAAGGTTTATGAAAGGAAGGAACTTTCCAAAGAGGGAAAAACCTATGTAACCTACAAAAAGTGTTATATAAATGTAGATAGAAATGATGAAAAGAATGAAATGTTTAGGCAAAGTACTTTTTGAGGAATTGTTCATTGGTGGGCTCTTTGAAAACATGGCCTTCATTGGTTTGAAGATGGTAGGTATTTGGACCAAGAACATATTTGACTAAATATGGTCCCCAAAATTTTTGGGAACATTTACCTTCTTTATCATTAGTGTAGTATAATTTAGGAAAATATCACCAACGTTAAATGTGAAGACTTTAAAACAATTATTATGTTACCTAATAATGCGAGCCTTATATTGGCAGTTATGTTATAAGGTAAAAATATGACATTCATCAAGTAGATAAAGGGTATGAAGATGAGCTTCACATAGTTATTCATCAAAAATAATAACATGAAGATATATATGAAGAGAGGGAATCTCAACTTATAAAGGAAGAACTGACTCAGAAACATCGACTAGAGAGAATGACGTTGCCCTAATGGTAGTACATATGCTAGATTGATAGGCCCAAAGATCAGGGTAAAGATGAAGATGCCAATATATGTGGGTTTCATGAATTGTATTTTGGATAATTTTATTGATAATTTTGTTAGTGGCCTCATCTTGATGATTGCATTGCAAATGATAAAGCATGGAAAATTTGTGATTAATCTTGAATTTGTTTCAACTTTATTTAACACATTTATTTTTGAAATTACCACCATTATTTGAAATGGTGATATCAGGAATACCAAAGTATCAAATGATTTGGTTAAGAATAAATTTAGAAATGTTAGGATTGGTGGTGTTAATAAGGGGCATGGATTTTACCCACTTGGTAAATATATGGTAGCAGTGATGATAAAGACATGCCCATATTGAGAGTGAGGTAGTTTTCCAATGAAATTGAATCCCCATGTACACAATGGACAAGTAGATTCAATAATTTGACATTCAAATAAAGGTGAATGAATTAGATCATCATAAAACTAACAAGGATTACACTTTTTAGTATATTCGATTTCATCCCTTTTAAGAGTAGGCCAAAAGTAATGCATACATAGGCATTTGTGGGATATAGCATATCTACTACAGTGACCACCACAAATTCCCCCACATGTCTATTTAATAATAGAAGGGACCTCATATTTCATAACATAATGAATCAAGGTACCTTCATCATTGTTATAATAAAGGATGTTGTGTCAAAATACATATTTGAAAGCTTGTTTATGAATGCATATCTTTTCATGAGAGTCTAAATTAGGAGGATAAGTTTGATGTTCTAAGAATTGAATGATGTCTTTTTACCATGGACTTTGTTGAATGGTAACAACCTATATATGATAGATAAGTGAATTCTTTGGTTGAGTAAAGGATGGATATTTTCTTATTTGTATAATAAAAATAGGATGAAAAAGGACTTGGTGTGGATGAAAGAGAGATGTTGAAGAAGTAAGAGAATTAGTAATCAAATTTTGATCTCTAAGAATAGGATCAATAGTGAAAGAGATGAAATCCTTAGAAAGAGTGGTTTTAATTTGTTGATATGTGATGAGGTTCTTACTTTTACATTGATAATCACCATTGATTTGATGATAAATAAGTTTAGAGTCACCTAAATCATGAAAGTATTGAATGTTTAAGTCAAGAGAAACTTTCATGCCTAAAATGAGAGATTTGTACTTGGCCATATTATTGATAACATCAAAGGTGAAGAAAAAAGATAAAGGAATGATATTTCTAGGAGGGTTTGTAAATATGAAACCTTCCCTAGGTCCTTGAAGGAATTTATAACCATCAAAGTGAAGGTTTTAAGTATCCTCATGCAAGTTGACATTAATTTTAGAAATCTATTTGGTAAATATTTTTTGTTTAGTAGTACCAGAGGGAGTAGTGGATTCAATAAGATTATTGGCTTCAATATCGGTGGTAAATATATAAAAATAATATTTGATAGAAATATCTTGATTAAGACCTTTGATGTAAAGGATATTGTCATATGAAAGATTATCTTGAAGAGAAGAAGTAGTTGGTATGGGAGATACAACAAGTTTATCAGTTATGATTTTCCTTTTGACATATTTTTGAGTGATAATGTGGAGATAAAATTCCATAAAGAGTACAATCCATTTACCAATTCTATCTCCAAGATTAAATGCTTTGGATATGAAATGCTTTGGAGAAGAAATGATGAAGGGGCTTAGAGTGACAATGACATAAGTAGTTTGGTAAATCATATAGTAGTTAAGCTTTTCAATTGAAAAATAGATGGTGAGGTAATCACACTCAACTTTGGTATAGTGTGTTTCATAATCAATGAGGCCTCAACTAATGTAATAGATAACATACTCTCTTCCCATATCATATTGTTGGGCAAGTGTTACCCCAACTGAAATAAGTGTTGAATAACTATATAGAATCAAAGGTTTATCATTGGAAGGAGGATGAAGTGTAGGTGGATGAAGCCATGACTCTTTCACATTAAAAGAAGATTTTTGACATGGATCTATCCACTCTAAAGCATTACCTTTCTTGAAAATGGAAATAACAGAGTGAATTTGATATGCCATTTTGGGAACAAATCACCTAATTCTCCCAAATTTGCCTAAATAAGTAAAAATGTGGGGAATAAAATGAGGAATGGGCATGTTGATGATAGAACTAATTTTGGTAGGGTTAACATCAATGTCATGGAAAGAGACTAAGAATCCTAAATTTTTTCTAGATGTGACTCCAAAGACATATTTTTTAGGATAAATTATAAATTTATATTTAAGGAGATGGTTAAAGATGGGAGTAAGATCAGAAAGATGATTCTTACGATGTTTAGATTTAGCAATGAGATCATCCACATAGGTTTCAGCAATTTTGTGAATGAGATCATGAAATATGTGAGTCATTACTCATTGGTAAGTGGCTCTAATAATTTTGAGGACAAAGGGAATTTTAACATAATAATAGGTGCCCTATTCTTTAGTTAAATTAGTCTTATGCTGGTCTTCAAGGGCAACATGAATATGATTGTATCGTGAGAATCCATCTATAAGAGATAACATTTCATAACTAGTTGTGGAATCAACAATATCATCTATTGAAGGTAAAGGGAAGTTATCCTTAGGAAAAGTAAGATTAAGATTTAAAAAATCAATACAAATTTAGATGAGCATAGTGACCTTCTTCTGAATGGGAACAATTTTGGAAACCCATTCAGAATAATCCACTACTTTGATAAATTTAGGATCAAGTAGTTTGATAATTTCCTTATAACATAAAGTGGAAACTTTATGTGGAAATTTTCTTTATTTTTAATGCACAAGATTGGCATCAATATATTTAATGATGTTATTCACCATAATTCTAGGGTTAGTGCTAGGCATGTCCTCGTAGGACCAAGTGAAAGCCTCATGATATTTGTCAAATAATAAGCTAATATTATCATGTTTAGTAGGTGAAATTTCATGAGACAAATTAATTGGTTGAGTACAAAAAGAAGTACCATATTCAATGCGAGTGGTTTATTTAATAAGAATGACATTATTGTCTTGAAAGTGGTATGGTGCATTAGGTAAGGCATAAATTAGATTTGTTTTAGAGTCTATGCTATCAACAAAGTTGTTGAAGCAAGGAGTTTTAGTTTTAAAATTTCCAAGTTCATAATGCTACTGAGGAAGTTGATGTTCTTAGGAATAAAGTAACTCAATGATAGCTTTGTCACTAGGAAAGGTAGGAAGAGGACCATAACACTCAAGATCTAATTTAAGATCTAGAATTTTATTTCCATGGTGATCATACTCAGAACGTATCTAATGAACATCAGTTGCCTTGGCATCTAATGTATTTTCATAAGTAGAAAAAGTAGATGGATAAGGAGTTATAATATCAAGGGGTTTAATGATGGGAGAAGGATTATATGTAATGATTAGATCAATAGTTAGTAAAGGATATGTAAAAACTTCTAGAGGTTCAAAAGGTATAATTTTTTCTACCACCCAAAGAGTATCGATAAGAGGAGAATAGGCAGGAGGCACATGACCCTCTAGATCTAAGGTATGATCCATAGAAATGGTATGAAAATCCTAATTAAAATCATGAATTTGGGCTAAGGTTTTCTAATATTGTTGGACATCTAAGTCTCTAGATTGAGCTTGGCCCATTACATAGTTATCATCGTATGTTGGATAAATTATGCATGCTTGAGAATCAGGGGTAGTTTTAGAGGGTAAAATAACAATAATACTAAATATGTGAGGAGACATGATGAGAGGATATTTAAATAATTTTTCCACTCAAAAATCATTACAATTGAAGACATTTTTAGGTATAAAAGGTTATTCAACATTGCATAGAGGGGGAAAATTAGTAATCTCATCAATAAGAGGAACATTACGATCCCTAAGTAATAGACAAGGAGGAATCCATTGTAAAATGTAATGAGGTAACTTGGTATTATTACAAGTATGTTGAAACTAATTGGGATCATCATCATTAGAATCCATAAGAGTAACTTGTAAATTGGGATTCATGTTGATAAACTCAAGTAAAGGAGCACTATTGATTTTAGGAATGGTAGGAATATGATATTATGATTTAGGATTAGGAAGTTGAATAATCCATGGATTGAGATCAACTTCATGCTTATACTATTTTCCATTATGTAATAATTTAATGCATTGACTACCATAAGAATTAATGGCCCTTGTTCAATGAGTCTATAGATGACCAAGGAGTATGTTATAAGATAGGGGTTAGTCAAGGACCATAAGCTTGGTTTAAACAATCATAGGTCCAATGGTTAATGCAAGCCAAATGCAACCAAGTGAATTTTGATTAGTCTTATCAAAACCATGAGAAGTAAGATGGGTTTACTTGAGATGATCCTTGTTATAACTGAGTTATTAGATGAGACATAAATATGTTACATTAATACCAGAACCTTCATCAACTAGAAATTTTTAGATAAGAGTGGTATTAATGGCTACTTTGATGAAAAGTGGTGGATCATTCGAATGAAAAATAATTTCATCATTGATCATGTCCTCTTCAAGGAATTTAATAAAGGGCTTGGAAGAAGTACACATAGTTTCAATGGTATTTATGTTGGTAGGTTGAGATTCGATAAAAGGTGTTTCTTCATCTAAGAAGGATGGATCATCAATTTCTTAGAGTTATTACATAATTAATTTATGAAGATAGGGAGAAGTAAAAACTAAATCCATAAGTGGAATCTTATAAGGCAAAGAGTTGAGTTCTTCAAGAAAGTTCTAATGTGACTTATAATAACCAACATGAGGTTTAGGAGGTAAATTAGATTTTGGAGGAATAGATGTGGTAGGAGGATCAGAAGGAGGAGATGATTCTTCTTGTTATTTTGAAGAAAGTTTAGTAGTGGTATTATATTTAATAATTTTTTCTTCAAAAGATGGATTCTTAGGATTGGTAACACAATCTTTGTGAGCTATTTTATGATGGTAATTAACCTTAGCGGTATTGACATATTGAGAATCATTGAAATATTGGTCATAATTAGTGTCAATGGAGTAAACATCCTTGGTATTTGGTTGATTATTTGAAGAATATTTTTGGTTATTTGAAGCAAAAGCTTTAGAATTTTGTGATTTTTGAAAAGCAATGGTGTATTCTTGATATTGATGATTGATCATAGCTTCGTGATTGAATGAATCACCAAGAATATTGGAGACAATAAATTTAGTCAGACCTCTACAAGATTCCTGATAATGTCCAATTTTAGTATGGAATCAACAAAATATATTGGGTTCATGCCACTTAGGAGGAGTATTAGGATAAATGAAAGGTTTTGTGGGTAGTAAAAATTATTTCATTTATTGAACTGAAAGAGGTGTATGAGAAGGTAAAGGAAAATCAGTTTTGGAAACTCTTGGTTTGGTTTAAAGAGTATTATTAGTGATAGAATTATATGTCTATAAATATCCTTTAAGAATTTTAGGATTAGGTTTTAATTGTTTCATAATAAATTCTTGATGTTTAACTTGATCAAGAGCTTCATTAAGTGTTTGAAGAGTAAAGGTTTTAACTTTATATTGGAGAGTGGGAATCAAAGTCATGATAAAGAGTTTGAATAAGTTATCATTAGTCATGTTATGGTTGTATTTGTGGGACAATGATTTCCATGTTTTGATAAAGTCATGAGCTGATTCGGTGGGAGATTTCTTAGCATTGATCAAGTGGCTAAGATAATTTTTGGGGAGATCATTGTGTTGAAACTCTTTAACTAAGGGATTAAAAAAATATTCAAGTTAAAAAATAAAATGTTGACGAAATTGATTATACTATTATAATACATTTCTAGTATAGGTTTTCACTAAGAGTTTAGTTGTGGTGAAGGTATTAGTTTGGATCCACTCTTTGTAAAGGTTTCTAAAGGCTTTGAGAAATGAGTCAAGGTCTTTAGTCCCATCATATTTGATAGTTAGAGATATGTTACCAATATCAATAGATATAATGAAGGGACATAAAGGCTCATTTTTAATATTTTGAAGAATCTTGTTATTTATTATGGGTTGAAGAATAACATTAACTAAGGCATCCCAAAGAGGTGGAGGAATGAAATTGGGATTAGCTTTAGGATGCATAGTTGAAAGTTGATTATCCACATTGATTAAATGTTGTTGAAGTTTCATCATTTATCTAGTGTTAGAATTTTGCATTATGTTCATTTGTTGGATAAATTGGGCTAAAAGTTGAGTTGTATCAAGAGGTGGGTTGGTGTTGGTAGGATCACTTCCCAAATTGGTATTAGGGGGAAGATTAATATAAGAAGGAATATTAGTGGGATTATTAAGTAAAATTGTATCAAGTACTCCCATATTAGTTTGAAGATTTTGAAGATGAGAATTTTCTTAGTAATTAAGAAAAGGATTAGATCCATCCACTTCATCTTGAGGTGTTATTTCTACCATATTAAAGTTCATGGATGAAGGATGAGAAGAGGTGCCTGAAGATTTATGGTGATCTTGGGAGGAAAAGAAAGGGAGAAATAAACATCCCATATAGTATATAAATGGATTCAAGCTATCCAAGAATATTTTGATTAGAGACTTCATTATGACTAAAGAGAGATGAGCAAAATGCAAAGGAGAAATAGAGAACTAGATTGATAAATAAGAAAGGTAGAAAGTAGTACAGGGTCGACTAGGTTGACCTAGCATAGAAAACAAGGTCTAAAAAAAATATAAGGTCACTTAGGTTGATATAGTATGTTGGATAGTGGATGGAAAAAGATACAAGGTCAACTAGGTCGACCTAGTACAACAAATAAGTAAATTTAATAAGCCTATAATAGATTGTTAAATGAAACAAGATTTTATTTTCAAGTAATTTAGAAAATAAATAGATAAAAGGAAACAAAAAATTAATTGGATTAATGTTGGCCAATCTAATTGAGGCACACAACATAAAACCTTGTACCAATGTTGGATAATGTAATTTTTTGCAATACAAAATATAATTGAGAAAATAACAAGCAATCAACTTAGAAAGTAAAGAGCTAACTAATTGGTCAACCTAAATTTTAATTAGATTATTAATATGTGATTTTAAATGTGATGGGAAGTTTATTATAAGTAAAGAACTAGAATGTTAATCTAAGGATGGTTTCATGTAGCTTGGTTTGAAAGGGATCTATAGTGCTAATGATATAGGATTGGTATTGGGGCCTACCCCCTCACTTCACACACTATATAGATAAGGGTGTTAGGTGATTTAATATAATATAACATTAACCATGCTTTATACTTGACTGAAACATCAAGTTGACTTCCCC
The DNA here is from genome assembly GCA_037957365.1 of Torreya grandis. Lineage (NCBI taxonomy): Eukaryota > Viridiplantae > Streptophyta > Pinopsida > Cupressales > Taxaceae > Torreya > Torreya grandis. The sequence continues at coordinate 3,137,559 of JARHVA010000435.1, forward strand.
TTTGGTGATGAAATCCAAGTAGGTTGGCCTTCAGTAGACAAATGTTAAATTATTTATTTAGATTTCATGATTTAGTCATGCATTCATAAAATAGAAAATAGTGAAACTAAATGATTAATTGAAAACCACATAATTAAAATATGTGACCTATTCTAAGCATGAAATAAATAAGAAATGAAAGTGTGAACTAATTAATAGTAATTAAGGTTAATTCTAAATTTGAAACAAGGTAAAACATTGATACAGTCAATAGTATATGCATAAAATATAGAATATGGTTTATAGGGTTAAAATCATACTATAAAAACAAGGTCTAAAAATGAACAAGGTTAATAGGTTCAACCCAATTATCTAGATAGCACATAGAACATAGAATTAGGTCATTAAGATTGATCTAATTAACTATGTAGAGATAGTTTTAAAGACTACAAACATTAAAAAATACTCAAAAAGATACAAATAAATATAAAGGAACCTTATTGGATCAGAGATGTAAAAAATGAATATTTATATTCAATAACCTTGATATATGCTTGTAAATTTTGCTAACTAGGTCAACTGGATCGATCAAGATTTATAAAAACTTGCTACTAATTGCCTAAAAATGTATAGGGTCAATTGGGTTGACCTATTAGTTGGTACTGGATGTGTAAAAGTCTAAAAATATATAATAGGTCGATAGGGTCGATCTAGTAGCCTACACCTAAAATATTTCACACATAAGTTAAATACTAGGTCAACAATGTCAATCCAATATAGAAAATGTATGATAAAAATAATGATGAAATAATGAAAGAAATGAAATAAGGTAAAAAAATACTATAAGGTTTAATTCATGTCGAGTTCACTAGAATGTATGCAATCAGAAATACATCCTGTATATAAATCAATCTTGGCTTAAAGAAGATAGACCATACCTACACTTCTAATTGGGAATACATTTGTTAAGGGGGAACATGACCAATATGGGGATCCACTATACCCAATTATGGGATCACTTATCACAATAAACCATGTTACGAAGGGTTCAATAGCTTATAGTATAACATAATCATGTAATAACCCTAAAAGAGTCTTAGTTCTAATGTTCTCTCTATATCTATTAAACAAGAAAGTAAATCTAATCTAGTACACACCAAAGCTTGTGGCACAATATGAGGGGTTAGTAAATAAATAAAAACATGTATAAGAGAATCTAAATTAAGATAAGTATGAGTAAGACCCTAATATATGGAATATGAAGAGTAATATTATTTGAGCTAATACTTATTCTACTTTTATCTACCAAAGAGATGAGTACAAAGTTAGAATATACTTACCTAAATATAAACCCATTGAGACTAATTATTTATCTTTTCCAAAGGGGCTTTGAAAGAGGATTTTGTGGTTTGTAAGGATCACTAAGAGAGGCAAAAATATCCAAAACGTAACCACAAGACTAAATTATCCAAGTAAAAACCCTAAGTTAAGATTCCTCAAGTAGAATGGTGAAAGAGTGAATTTTAAATAAGCATGAGAAAATAATAAATATTTATTGCATATTTAAAATAATGATGAAATGATCTTGTATTTATAGGTGGATCTCACCCTAAATCCTTTTGAATATGTTGGTTGTATAGGGTCGACCTAGTCAACCTTGTAAGTTTTTGGGAGATAAATCACTAGGTCTTGAGCTAGGTTGATTGAAGGGATAACAAATATCTAAAGTTAAAATACCCAAAAATAGTATAGGGTCGACCCAATTGACCCTGTATAGTAATCAGAGGCTAAAAACTATACAGGGTCAACCCAATCGATGTAGTATAATTAACTAGCTAAAAGTGATCAAGGTGAGGAAAATAGGGATAGAAAGAGGAAAAAGATTGGATGAGTATGTAAGGTAATATTATTATCTTAGGGAATGGTTTTAAGAGTTGATTCAATTGGTAATAATGTGTCAATAAGAAACAACAATCCCACAAAGCACTAAGGGTTTTCCCATCCCTTTCCCAGTGTAACCCTTAGGGTGTGCACTCAGAGAGATTGAGTATCGATGGTTTCTTGCAAGATGTAAAGCATCAATATTTGATAAAATTTAAAAATATTATGTGTATATCTGGTGTAGTCAACTAGCTAAAGGGGATCAAAGTGAGGAAAATATGGATGGAAAGAGGAAAAAGACTAGAGGAGTGTGTAAGGGAGGATTAATATCTTAGGAAATGGTCTTAAGATCTAGTTGGATTAGTAATAATGTGGAAATAAAGGGACAATAATCCTAAATCTCACCAATGGTTTACTCACCCCTTTCTTGTTACACTTTTTTAGCATGAGACATATCTAAGGTGCATAAACTATGAAAATTTCACCTAAAATTTCAAAAAAATATAGTTTGATATTTCAAAACACTTATGTGGACTATCATCACCCACTATGTTTGAATTTCATGAACTGTATTTGAGCCAATCTACTGTAGTAGTTGGATCACTTTTGGTATGGTTAAGGTGATTAAATCACTCAATATTTCCAAGCTTATATGTTGGAATTAGTTAACTCATCTAAAATCACCATATTTATTATGTAATTTGACTTGGTTCACTCATGCTCAGTAGGTTATAAGTATTATTGGGTTACACGGTTGAGCTAATCTCAATTGTCAAGTGAAAACTCACCTTCTCTCTAAATTTAGGGGCATGTGTCTTCTAATCTCTCTATATCTCCCTAGATATATACACTTTTCAGATTTTATATTTGTCCTAATCACAACTCTAATGATTCATAATGATACATATTTTCAAATCAAATTGTAGAAAGGCAAGGTGATTGCAGTGATACAAAAATATACTCCTAAACCTTGTTATCTTTTAATTTCAATCATTTCAGTGCTTTTCATTTTAGATTATATGCACTGATTATATATTGTAGCATGATCTTGCTTGTAGTTTAGTCACCAAGAAATCAATCAAGTTGGAATTAATCGAAGGCAAGGTGTGTGTAGGTACACATTTATTTTCAGTTAAACTAGAAATTTTATTGATAGATTAAAGGGGAGAAGTATACATTATTTCTAAATTATATATCACATCATTCTTGTACACTTGGAAAATACATATCATGGATGTCACTTCAACTTGTATACCCTTCCCACATCATAAAATCTCACATAGACTATTTCTTTGTGCCTATATACTTATCTGTTGGTGTAAATAATGATATTATGATGAATCAAACCTTATATCATGCTCAAAATGTTATAAAATCATTGATCATCAATCTATATAATTTATAGACTTGTGCCTATTTTTCAAATGCCCAAACACTTGCATCATGTCCATATGTCAATGCAAGTGTCTTATCCAATGTAAGTGTATGATTCCCTAAATTCATCTAATTTTCTAATGAAATGTATACCTATGATCAACATAAGTACTTTAATTTAAGTTACTATCTAGAGGTATTGGTATATACACAAGATCAACCCTCATTCATTCTTTATCTTGAAACTTCTTACCTCTCACAAGGTAAAATACCAAAAGCACTCAATCACTAAATCACACATTCAACAATGAAAAGATTCCCTATTTTCTCTTATTTTTATACATTCATAGGGACAACACATATATAGGTATAGAGTACTTAGAGTTCACTTCATGAGCCACATTTTCCAAGTTACAAGCTAGGTCACTCTATGTACTTCCTTATCACACACTACATCATTATGAGCACATGAGCATACACATAGGGGATAACTACATAATTTTGAATCCCTCTTAAAATTATTTATTATGTAGGTAAAAATCATTGATATAAGTGTCTTTGGGGAATCTCAACACCATGTTCCCACTAACCCATTTTTTTCATCACCACCATGAAGATGAAGAACTAGAGTTTTGTTATTTCACAAGGAACAATAATCCATGACCTCGATCTATATACACCAAATTAAAGAGAACATAAAACCTAGACTCATATAGGTGGTCACATCTAGTTGTAACAATTACTCTATACTAGAAACCTTCATCTAAGTCAGATAAAAGTGTGGATGCAACAATCCCAAGTTGATGTAAGTATCTATAGCTACAAAGATAGAATTTATAAAATCATATGACTGACCCAAAATTTAGATCCAATCTACTTTACTCATGTTATAGATCATGATATGCATTAGCATTAGAACCAACTATGTATCTTATTTTTATTATCATTAAACTATCTAGCATAGTTTTACTTTCTATTTGTAGCATAACTTATAAAAATAAACTCAATATATGTTTATATGATTTTTGAAATTAATTATCCTAATTTATAAATAGTATATTATCCTTGTGACCTAGGATATATCTAACCCCTTCAACCCTAGATCCCCCAATATATATTTCAAGGATAAATAATTGGTTCATCTTACATGTATTCTACATACTTAAGTAATCTTAATAAACATGCATCATATTTTTCTATAGTCTTTTAATTTTGTTAAAGGTTGTGGAATTGATTAATTTTGTCATTGAAATAATAAATAGGTGTCTAAAAAATAGTGGTTTCATAAAAAATCCTTAAACCTCTCTGAGTGACAGTGTACATGTCCAAGTTATCCATTTTTTCTTAGTAGTCCCACCACAAGGTTTCTTCATCTATTGATTGTAAAATATACAATCTAACCTTACTATTTCTGGGAAAATATATCTATCTAAAGCATATTTTCATACCCATTAGCCAAGCTTTGACTTCCTTACCAAATCCTCATCCATTTAACTTTGAATGACTCACTTTATTTAGTCCATGGATGATTTCATCCATGCTTGTTACCAAAATCATGAGTTCCTTTAGAGAGTGCTCTTCCATGAAATAAGTTGGGATCTCTCTCTTGGTGAACACTATTTTCATGCTCTCACACATAGAATAGTTTAGGATTTACTCCCATTCCTTGATATTATTATGGAGGTATCATATCCCTAAGTTTTCTTAGCACTATAAGTATTTCCAAATCAATGGTACTCATTAGTATAACCTCTTCTCTATCTACATAAGATTACTCATGTAGGGAAACTTATATCTAAGGTTTTTTCTCTTTCACCCATCTAACCTAATCATAATTCAACTTTTATACCTAAAATACAAGGGAGAATATGGTAAAAATCATTGTGCAATGGAAATCCTTCTTATGAAAATTGATTTTAAATAATAACATAACTTAATAAAATATATGGCTAGTCTTGAAAGAAAAACAATGTTAAACCATGCTCTGATACCAATGTGTAGCACCCTCATGTGTTACTCCAAAACCAACTACAATTTTTGTTTGAGATAATAAAACATGACAAAAACATGCTACAAATTTATGTAGGTTCACACACTCACATGTTTTCATAAATGATAATATTAATTCATTAATAATTAATCATATAATATTAATATCAACAAGACAAAAATGTTAAAAAAACACTAGCACATGCTAGGTTATGATCCTAAGCATAAGAATGGGTTATAAAGATAAAAATTTATTTGCATTGATCCAGGGCTAAAATGAGGATTGCTAGTGAATTCAGAACATTTGAAAACATCTAAAATGCCTATAATTATTTCTAGGGATGGCATCAGATGAAAATAATTAATTAAACCATATCATTATTTTATTATCATAAAATCATGAATATTACCCATGTCATTAATCTTAATTACTTATTAATATTTACCCAATAGTCCAATATCATGGCTTAATCAAAATCCTAATCAATGCCATGAATGACATGCCACCACTTCAATCTTTATGTGTTATGGGGTTTTAAATTTAAGGATTAAATTTTAACTAGTTTTATTAGATAATTGAGTTGGCATCCACTCAAGCCTACATGACTAAGAAATTATTACCAACACTCTAGTCAAAGGGTTGCTAATTAGACTCACTCAAGATACAAGACTCAATTCATGGATTCATGTTTTTTGTTCTTAAGCTTATATATATCCATGTTATGAAGGCCTTATCCAATTATTTTTTTCCATTTGTCATGTTTTTAAAAAACTGTGGCATTCTAGCTTAGTCATCATTTTATAACCACTCATATTCAGTCATAATTCCATGTATCATCATCTCATCACATACTAAATTATCATGGTTTGACCTTGATTTCTAAGTTCATGTCACATATTTTCACACCCTCATAGATCTCATATTTTAATTATTAATGATCTGAGTATCCTAAGGCCTACATCTTTGCTTAGTGTCATACATCATGCATTTATATGCATTCACTCTTGTAGGTTGAAAATAATTTTTATATAATTCCCATGGATTGGGAGGATATAAGGTAATTAAAACATGCCATGATTTAATATGTTAAATTTTCATGGTTACACAGTTACTCACAAAAACATAAGGTGTCTAAACCTTACGAGGATGTGAGGCAGCACATCTCAAAATTTGTCACACTTTCTCACTCTTGCACACTCACAATTCATGAAGGCAATTTATGATGAGTCCAAATACTAACATATTTCAATGCAAAAAAAATAAGGCATACACCCAAATTAAAAAGGGATTATATGGGTAAAAAATTTAAAATAGAAAACCAAGCTAGTTTACAAAGGAAAACTTGTCATAAAGAAAATGAGACAATTAAAAAACTAAGTTTAAAACTTAAAATGTTATCTCCCTTCTAACCAGATAAATTCAATCCAAAATGAGTTATTTGTAAATATTTATATGATTTGATGAGTTTGGGTAATGAAACTATTATGCACTCATATATTTTAATAGAATTCCTATGAAATAGGTGGAACCTTATTAAATGTGTTTGAATCCAAAATATATGGCACTTCAAATATATATGGTCGACGTCATAGGGACTACTCATTAAAGATATCATTATAGTTTTATAAAATTATATAAGAGGTTTAAATAGGGAAACTCATGTGAAAGTCTATTTGATATGGTGACCATTTAATTTGGATAATTACAAAGCTTTTTAGCTCTCATTTCAAAGACAGATTGGGCCAATATGGTTTACATAAGAAAACAAAAAACAACTATATGCCCCCTTATCTTAGCCAATATTTTCTATTTTAGAAGATAGATATTTGTTCATATACAAGGTAAAAACTATCAATATAGTCTATTCAATATTTTAAATAAATGAGTCTCTTAGTGATAAATAGGAAGTCATTGTAATGTGTTATATTTAATAACATTCTCTTTAATAATTATTATTTCATAGAACAATGGTTTAAATTATACTTCATATATCTATTAAAATACGTCCTTATAAATTTGATAATATAAACATAACATTATAAATTAAAACACATGATCCCTTTCTCTATTGAAATGAAAAACTAAACATAGTTTTTAATCACTCCTTATTTAAAAAAAAATAGAAATAAAATTAAGAACACATGAACTGTATTATTGAACTTACTTGCTCATTGGATGGATTTTCATCATACAAATTAATCAAATGAGGAGATGATTTGGTGCAATGTTCTACCTAGACACCCTCATAATGAGTGCATAATATCCATAATGGGGTATTGAGGAGTCCTTTGAACACTATGTTTCTTATTTACCATATAACCCACATTTTTTTGACTCAACATTTTGTTCTCAATTGACACCAAATCATCCTTTTTCTTCATTCATAAAAGTGAGCTACCAAATTAATGATATAAATGAACACTGTTATATGGAATCAATAGTTAGAAATATAAATCCAAGAATAATGTATATAAAATTTATTACAACCCAAGAAAATAATAGATCCAAGTCAATATAGGTAAATTCATAGTAGCATAAATCTAACACATAATATATATAAGGTTAGAAACTGTTACAAGTACAAGGTCCCCAAAACCCATAACAACATAAGATCTAGTGTTGTTAAGGCATGTAGCATATGTAAATTAATAAATAAGTTACATTTAGTGTAGACATAAAACCCCACAGGATAAAAATCCCCAAAATACACTAGTATAGCGATCCCATGCCTTGGTGGAGGCCTTTATTATATATAGTTAAAAATATTATTGAACCCAACAAAACTATCAGATGCATAACTTTATTATTCTTCTTATTCAACCTACCCAAATAACTCATATAGGATGGAAAGTATAAATTATAAGAAGAAGAATAATCACATAAATTAAATATAGTCTAGCCACTATTCTATAAAATGGACAATCCATAAATGATATTACCAATCATTAAAAACATATCCAAAGATCATAAACTAAATTTCATCCTTCAATAAGGGAGCTAATTAAAACATAGTTACAAGGAAGGGTCATAGTAAATATTAACAATTTTTATTCACATAAGACACCAACAAGAAAAATACCAATTGAAAACACATTTTATAATGTTACCTTATACACAACAATATGTTGTTACGTTTTCTTTCCCAAGCTGATCTTTCTACCCAATTATATTAGTATTCACTTTTTGTAGACTAAATGTTTGTGTCCATTTTTGAATGAATTGTTTCTCTATAAACACCCACCAACCCCCCCCACACCCCCCCCCACAACCCCCTCCCTGACCCCCCCCCCCCTCCCGCCAAAATATCATTAATTATGTTGTCTCTTCTTATTAAGTATCTACTCGCATTCAATAATGTGTGTATAATTTTTCTTCATGTTTTTAATTTTTTTAGATGTCCTAAAGCTTTTATTCTACTTATGCCAACCTAAGGACAAGAATAATAATGAGAATTCTTTATTATTTCACCTATTTTTGGATTGTAATTATTCTTTCCATATCTTCCACTTTTCTCATTTATTTTTCTAAATATTTAGTTGTGGATTCTTCTCTACCCAATGATAGTTTATATTTTTTTAATGGGATCGAGGTCTCCTCCATTTTAATTTTTCCTTTAATGTATTCATTTTCCCTATTTTACCAAATTTAAGTATTAGACATCATTATTTAATTTTATTCTTCATCATCTATTTTTTATTACTACAAGTTCATACAACCAATCCATGTCAAATCACAATATATTTACTAGTATCCAATTGAAAATTACTACCATCTAAGGGACCAAAGTGTTTTATATCATGTTGTATGCAAAATTTATTTTTGTTTTTGATATCTCATTATGTTGTGTTGAATCAAACACCACCCCGCTGGAAAATGTGAAGATCCCATACCAAATCATCTCAACATCGATATAAATGTATCTTTATTTTTATATAATTTACATAGAAACCAAATTCATCACGATACCTCTATGGTATAACAAAGTGAATCCAAAAATATTGATAATTAATATCATCAATAACTTAAATCATACTCATTCATGTTTATATTTTAAATTCCACATCATCATGTGGAAGAGAAATATAAGACCTAATTAAATAAGGTGTTCATACAAAGTTATGATCTCATAATCAATAAAACACATATTATCCACATTTGTGTCTTGGCATGTAATAATCCAAGGCTTAGTAGTTATATTTTCATTAATCAAAATATTAAAAAAAACATAATTCCATAGAATAATAATTACAAAGGTTACTCCCAAGGTCAAATAATATGGGTCTTAGGGAGGGGCATTACATTTTCTAGTTTGAAAACTAGATTACAAACTATAATGGATGGATAAATATTGGGTATATTAAACTAATCCCAAAAAAATAATTCAGGTAAATATATTAAAAGTTATTTGTATTATTTGTCTTCTTATGGTGTCAATGATGCACTAAGTAATACAATTTAGGATATTTTTTGGTGCATGTTTAACCCTAAATTTTTGGGTTACATATTTGAAACCTTAGGAATATAGAGTTAGTTCAAGCACAAGGGTGATAAACTAATATATATCATGTAATTCATAATAAACTTAGATGAAATATATTTTGAATTTATACATTTGAGATGTCTAAAAATAGTAAAGTACAATTATTGAAATATATTATAATAAATAAGAAACTTGTCTGGTTAATTATGTGTAAGTAGATATGGACTAGAAATATGTGTAAAGTATGTATGATTAATATTATAAATCAGTCATCAAATTCTAAAAATTGCACTTTTTTAGCTGAAAACACTATCATTAGATATGAAAACTATCCTTGACACTAGTCTGTAACTTTGATGTAGATGTATAGTATAAAATAGTGACTGGATATGGATGCAAACAACTTCATTGTTTTGGGTTTTCTATTACTTTTTTTATAGTGTATTTAGGTCTGGGATACAACATGTCACTCTTCACTTATTTATCAAAACCTATCCCTTCACCCTTATTCACTCTTGGAATGAGTTTACTAAAAATGGCTTAGTGGGATCACAATGTTGAGCTAATCACGAAGGACCCTTTTTCAATGGGTGATGGCTACATATCTAATACTCTAAGGAGGGCCTTAGACATATTTAGTTTTATCCAATGTATGGGAAGGTATGTACATAATGGTGATATATATTATATAAAGATGAATACAATGATCTATCTTATAACTTATCAAATATCACCCATGGGCTTATCTTCGAATGATTCATACCTATAATATGATTGATTCTATGTTTGATATGAAAATATGGATGAATATATTATAATAACTTAGTTATGTAGTTGATTGATTTAGATTTTTTAGGTGTTTATTTTGTATTTTCTATATCCTTAATGATAACGCTTAGACTTATATTTACATCACATGTTTTGAATATATCTCAATAATATAAATAGTTTGACCCATAGGTTTCAATTTTTTTGAAATTTAGATGACTTTTGGAAACTAGATGCTACATATAGATCTTGACACTATTGTCGATGGAAATGTCCCTCTATGGTTGGTAGTGCCCAAAAGGATTGAAAAAAAGTATAGATATGAAACTAACAATCAAGTATGTTTATCAAGTTTTATGCTTTATGTTTAGTATAGGAAATGTGGGCCATCATAAAGATATGTATTCGACTAAGAAATAATCATTTAGGCACAATGAGATGGTGAGCACTAGCCTTTTGATAGCATGGAGGAATAAAACTGAAGGGCAGAGTTATGATTATTATTTATCAAATGTAAAAGACTAAGATTCTATAAATATTCAATTTTATTATCTACATTCCCCTTTTAATCTATTTTTGTAAGGATGAAATTACAAGTTTAAAGGAATTAAATGTGTACTTGGGCATGTATAACACACCTTGCATTGCTTGAGCGCACTTTGATTGATTTATTTTTGTATGAAATGTAACCAAGATCATGTTATAGTATAAATTAGTGCATATAATCTAAATTTGTAATAATTGAAGTGTTTTAAAAGAAAGAAATCAAGGAAAGAATACATGTATGTCTTGATGCAATAATGTTGCCTTTGAATGCTTAAATTGGTAAATATCCTTCCTTATGAAGCATTAAAGCTAGAAGAGGATTAGACCTAAACCTTGGATATTTGAAGAGGGATATTGAAAGGTATTATTCCCCCAATTTAGTGCAAGGATGAGTTATGACATGACCATTTATAATCATTATATCTCAATTGCATAATTCAAGTGTGCATATATAATATGGTGAGGTGAGTGATTTAATCAACTCATCTTATATATTTCATGAAATTAAATGATTTAATCACTCCAACTTATAAATATGGTTATTTTTAATGATTTAATCACTTCAACCTATAAAATAACCAACTATTATAATAGAAAAGACTCAATAACATAACATCCAAGTTTAATCAGTGCACCCTAGTGAATAGTATGATTACTAAGTTTTGTAATTTCTGGTACAATAACATGGAATATGAATTTATAATATGTCTAATTCTGATGATATTTGTGATGAATCTAAAAAAATCTATACAAAATTTGTGTAATTTATGGAATTTAAACCCAAGTGTATATCCGATCATGGAACTAAACTAGAGATTGTGCAAGTGTAGAGGTCATCATTTTATGACATTCCACCACTAAATTTTATGGATACTAAGTAAGTGTGTAAGTTTGGATGTCATATTTTAATGATGTTTCCCAACTAAAATCTAAAAATACTAAGAGGTGTATAAGTGTGGAGGACATGCCTTTATGACATGCCCTCACTAAAATATGGAAACTATGAAAAGGTGGAGGTCATGATTGTATGACATTCATCAACTGATATGTCTCCCATTTGAGGTGATGGAATTATAATCTATAATGTACCTTACCTTAAAATTATAATTTGTTTGTATAATATGTATATGAATCATGTAGCATATAGGTATAACATGTTGAAGTAGATATATTAATTAGGCTCCCAATATGTGATCATATCAAGTCCTAAGATACAGGATATGGATCATGGAAATGTTTAGTGAGTATAAAAATAAACTCACCAAACAATCATTCATGCACACAAGAACACTAAACATAATGAAAAATAATGGTCCAAGAAGACCTCATACAATGGGCATGCTTAAATGTTGCACAATTAAAATTGATGAAATATTTAAATTTCCAATCAACATTGAATGACATATTAAAATTTTAAAACAACATGCAATGGTGCATGAGCTAACAATCAAGTAAAATATTTAAATGTTACATAAGCAATACAAAAGTAATCAGTGGAATACACTCAAGGAAGTGAAAAAAAGATGAATCATAAGAAACTAACATATTCATATATACTAGTCCATGCATATATTTATTATAAAAAATTTATATGTAGTATAACATATGAAGTACACTTTGAAAGATATGAGCATGGATATATATATGTGTGTGTGTGTAAGCATCAAAATATAAGTTCAAACTTGATAATGTATAAATTATCATAAATGTTATGTAACATTTATCAATCATGATCAAGTAAGGCATATTCCCCCAACATATTATATCATGTGGGTAGAGGAGAGGTCTAACATATATAAATGCATAGATCATGTGACTGGGTATGCCTTATCACATTCAAATATTTTTGAAACATATGTGTATATATTATTTTAATGGTATTATATTTACTAACATGAAGTAAATGACATAGATGTCAAGGAGCTAATAAAACATGGAAATGATTAATATTTTTAAAATTTTAAATTTTAAATTTTCTTTGGAATATTTGATTTTATTTTTATTTTTGCAGTGTTTGAAAGAAAATAGATATCCTAGGATCCCATATAATGAATGTTGATAGGTATCTCCAATATCTGAATATGGTATATGAAATTGGTGTTATTACTAAAGATCATGCATAGGTATCATATCTAGATCTAGAGAATCTATGCTATTTTGCATATGTGTAATAGGACTCTATGGTAATAGAATGAATATGGATTCATTAAACCCATATTTTTGTGCTCCATGGTTAATTTTGAGTAGCTAAAATTGGAAAATGTTTAGTTTCTTTATATATTTGAGCATGTTGTGTAGGAGTATATAAATATTCTATGAAATCCACTGTGTATCTCTAGTGTAAAAGCCACTCAAGTATGGGATGCCTAGGAAATGGGACTGCATGTTTCTTACCCTTTCATAAAATATTATCATTAGTAGTTTTGATAATTAGTTATCTTTTAATATACTTCTCCTTGTTCAAATGGATGTTCATATCTAATTCCAAGAACTATGACTACCTTATTGGTATGAATGTATTTAATACACCTATGCACTATGGAAGGTTCTATGTAAATTTCATGTACCCAAGGTCATCCCATAACATATAAAAGACTCATGTATATGGTATAATTGAAAATGTGGTAACCACATGTGCTAGACTAACCTGTAAGGGTAACTTAATCTCACTAATAACATGTTTTAATGTCCCATTAAATACTCTGATGGTGTTGGTCAAAGGGTATAAATCATGTGTATATCCCAAATATGTAATTAATGTCATAGTATATATGTTCTCCCTATCACCATTATTAATAATAACATTGTGCATAGCTTGAAGGTCAAGGTATGTTCAAACAAATAATGAATGAATATCTAAGTCATCATCCACTATTGCATTGTCATCAAATGTAATAAAAGGTCTTTAAACCATAGGAGACATTGTGAATGTATATTTTTGAATAATCCCATGTAATGGGTGACCATAATGTGATAGAGTAGGATGTGCATTATATGCCATTCTTTCTTTTTAGGTCTTTCTTAGAATGATTTTATACATGGATTTTTGAATATTTTTTTATTTTAGTGATCACCAAGATGTGAACCTAAATCCTTTGGAGGATGATCAAATTTAATATTTTGGTCATCAATGAGGTCTTATATCTCATGAATCAATGTATAGTATTTGTTTTTAGAGTTCCCATGGCCTTGGTGATAATCATAATATGCATTGACATCATATCCTTTTGGTAGTGGTTGACTCATATCAACCTCTATGGGATAAGGGAGATATATTATATGATACTCCATAAGATTCTAAATTAAATAAGATAGAGACTCATGTAATTATGTAAATTATATCTTAGGTGCATTGGATAAGATAAGTAAATTATGTTGTTGTGACATTTTGTCAACCATTATGGTTGTTTCCATTTTAGGTTATGTAGTTCTGACCTTTTATCTAGGTTTGATATTAAACTTGGTATTAGATGTTGTCAGTATGTTGGATACACACTTAATCTTGTTTAATTAAATAAGTTTAATGTAATAATCTTGATAAATATGGCATAAGTCATCAAAATATTTATATTTTTTGAAAATAAGGACACATGTAATGGGGAAAGAAAAATTTGATCGAAGATGTCTTGTATTTCTTTATCTACCATCTCAAAACATATTCATTGATAGGTTCATTGGTTCCTTTTTTGATATTTAAAATTTGAGCACATGACATCTTTTAGTTATGTTGATAGAGAAATAAGTTATGAAATAATCAACTATAAGTTTGGATTCTCTCATTGATTAGAGTGGTAAATCATAAAAAACATCATAAAGCACGTTATTTTATGCTCCTTGAAAATAATTTGGTCAAAATCTTATAATTTGAGGCATAACGAGTACATGTCTCATATAAATATCAAAGATGCTTTCTAGGATCACCCTTACCATCATAAAATGTGAACTTGGGTGCAAAAAAACTAGTTGGTAAAAGGTTCAAAGATATTTTGGATTCAAGAGGATTATGTAACACATTTGTAAATCAATAGCATAAGGTAACTTCATAGAGTTTTTCTTAATATTAGTAATCTTAGATTTCAAAAGTTTTATATTTTGTACAAGATCTTGTACATTTTGATTGATAATGTTGGAAGTTTGAGAAGTCACCAAAGGGGATGTACCCATGGTTTGAGTTGATACATGCATTGAAATCAATAATTAGGTTGAAGTGTTAATGGTTCCCATGGAGGATGTGTAAATAGTAGGATTTATTTCATGTAAAAATGGTGTAAACATATAACCCATTCCCCCATTACATGCATGAAGTGATTATGTTCTCAAGGGGAAGGGAAAAGGAATATGGGGATGTCCCATAGATCTAATAACATGATCAATAGATTCTCTTGGTTATTCATATATGTTTTTTGTTGTTTTAGTTTATAATATGGTTTTGAGTATCTCATCAAGATATTCAAGTTTTTGACAAATATACTTTCTAAAAATAGAAATAGATTGTACTTTCTCTTGATATATATTTTCATGTTCACTATGTGCATTGGATTCATGATAACCTCTTCAGCATTTTTTTAGTTTCATTATTGGAAATTTCATTAGGCATAGGATTTGATAATTCATTGGTTTGATCCATCTGATGTGGAAAAAGAGGAAGATCCAAGTGTTCAATAGAAACACCACCTAATCTAGGACTATGCCTAGATTTTATATAGACAATAAATATATATATAGAAAACAACAAGTAAAAACCTCAATAGGTCAAATTCCCTAGGGAAGGCTAGGATTTTTATAAAGTGACACAAAGGTTGAGTTTACCAAATTTTTAACCCTAAATATTTGGGTTGTGTATAGGGTTAATAATATAGAATTATTTCAAGTTGTTTTATTATTTTTTTAGAATAATAGAGTTTTATTCCTAATTAAATAAATAGGTCTGAGTATGATAAATCAGTAAATAATGTACAATCATTAAGCTATTGATTTGTATAAATAGATTGTATTTTTACCTTTTCTAAAAGGAATAATAATAAATAGAAAATCAAACTTAGCTAGAAACTGACTTAGACAAATGTTGCACGATCTAGAAATTTCTGTGTAGGTATGGGAGACTATCACAAACAGGATCCTCAAGTTCATTTTTAGATTGGATAGAAGTTTTGAAAGTGGGAGGCCCTATTTTTATTGCTATAGTCCTTTTTTGGTGTTGTTGTCTAGGTGATTTGATCATTTTAGGTTCTGCTTAATAAGTTTATGTTACCCTATCAATGAAATATTGAATCCCAAAAGTCTATGAAGCTTATTGTGCATCTATTTTAATATTTAAATCCCTAGGAGCTCTATGTACTTGAAATTGAATGAAAATTTAGGAAAGAGAGATAAGGGCTTAGTGTGTAAAGGATACACTAGACACACTTCACACCTTGTGTGTGGGCACATTGCCTACATACTAATACTTTGAGGAGGGATCAGGCTAATGTAGTTTTCCCATTGAAGTGCTTGGGGCAATTATGTATGAAAATACAACTAGATGCAAAAATGGGTGTAGATGGAATGATTAGGGACTATTATAAAGGTTTGAATAAGATTGAAATACTATTGGATGGTTGTATGTAGAGACTAGGGAAGGTTACTTGAGTAGTCTTGCTTGTATTCTTGTTTCTCTATGGTAAATGAGTGCCAACCCTTCTGAATAGACTTTTAATGGAATTTTATAGGGAAATTAATGATCATGGGTTAAATGAATTCATGTTAGGCCTACATGAACTAGGATAAGGGTTCAATAAAATATGACCATTACGACCAAAATTACACTTAGACAACAATGCCAAAAATAAGACACCCTAGGTTTTAATGCTCCTATCTAAGTTGGGAATTGTTTTCTAGAGGGAATGTGACCTTGGGGATGGATCTAGGCTTGAAAGATCTACCTAGGTCTGTAAGGGTTAAGTCTGAAAGGTTGTGGATGACTGGGAATTAGTGAAAGAAAAGCCTAAAAGGGTTGTGCAAGAAAGTATGAGGACCTATGTAATATGTGTCTTTAGACATACTCAAATAACCAAAATTTTCATTTTATATGACAATATTTTCCCCCTCCTTTATTCTAGTGATATAAAAAAGTGAAATACTAGGATAAATAAAAAAAATAGAAAGTGTACCTAAACTTACATGCAAAGGTGAAGCCCATGAAGCTTGTGTGATGCTAAGTAATGTTGGATAATGTGTAGAGAGCACATTGTGCAAGTGTGAATCTATGAAATGAAAAAAAGACTAGTTCAGTTCTTATTATATGTGATATAAAAAAAGAACATAAAAAATATAAGTAAAATAAAAACAAAGAGAAAGAAATGAATACACCTCATCGGGTACGTGAACCAATACAAAACTTGTTATGATCTTGAGTAAGTTTGAGTAATGGTAGATTATGTTGGATGATGTTTTACCAAAATTTATATCATGAATGGAGTTGAGTGTTCAATTCCTTGGAAAGTGGATCAAGAATACAAAGTTTGGACCTTTGGCTCCATCATCCCCTATTGAGTGAAGTTAAATGATCATGCATGTGATAATTAATGTCTAGACTATGTGTCCAATCCCTCTAAATAGGTGGCTTAAAAATATAAAGGCTGGACCTTTAGCTCCATCATTACCCCATGAAGTGAAGCTATGAAGTGATACCAATATAGAATAGATGTCATATGAGAAGGCTCATGGATACCATATATGTTTTAAAAATATGATAATGTGGCATGGATAGCTAAGCGTATGCTATAAACTAGGCCACACTTAGCCATTTTGAAAGATGGAGATTAGTCCTATATGAAATCCACTCCAAAATTGATGTACTAGGCTTATGTGAAATCCAACTTAGGAACTTGGGTACTCTATAAGTTAAAATTGTATGAAAGTTCAACTTGAAAAAGATGCCAACCACCTGTAGATAAAGTAAGGCATGAAACTACTGAGAATGCCTAGGTAATAAACTAAACTTAAAATAAAGAGGACCAATGTGCCACACACATTGCCCCCAATCACTGGTGTTTGGAACATGGATTTTGATTTGGAAGTCATGTCAACTACCTAATTTAAAACTGGAAGTGAGAGCCATCATGTCGTGCATGAAACCCCCTATATCTAGATAACTTAATAAAATTATACTAAAACTATTTATTTTGATTGATCTAGATGTGTAAAAACTATAGCTAAGCTAAAATTTTGCCTATTATTAAAAAACTTGGGTGTTTTTTTGCCTACACAAGAGCACCAAAATGAGGACACCCTTGTGTTTAATGTTGTTGTCTATTTTTGGAACTGTTGCCCTATGATAAAATAGGTTGTTGATATGGAAATATCACTATTTTTTTTGTTGTATTCTAACTTGTTTGACCTCTAGATTCTGAACTGGGTGATGTAAATGTTATTGTTCTAACTGCTAGGAGCTTTTATCTCTTTGACAAAACCCTTTTTGGTTCCCCTTATTTTGATAGTAGGAATGATTTAAATAACAATGACTTCCCTCAAAAGAAAAGATTCCTAAAAGTGTGTTATGATGCATAGATACATGATATAACATTGATATTTGACAATATATCTCTAAATATAATAATTTTTGTATTGAGAGATTGTTAGATCAATATGGTTATAAACCTAGATAGATATAAAAATGTAAAAGCATGTGTAATGTATTGAACTAGAACTAGAAATTTTAGATGTTAGTTATTAATTGGAGGGATGGAGCATGATGTACATCATGGCATCTAAGAAATCAAGGTAAATTCATGATATGGATCATGACATTTCAAAAAAGGAAAAAAAATCAAGTAAGAAGCATATAAATAAGGAAGCAAGAAGCATACAAGGTTAGCCAAGGGGCTACACAAACAAGGGATATAGGCATATGTCACTCAAACTAGGAATCAAGCATACAAGGCATGTTCAAATGCCACATACACATATAATTTGAATCAAGTAAAGACTTTCATGAGGACCATAGGCACATAGAATAGTACAAGCAAGGGATATTAGAAAATGTCCAAAGATACACACACACAAATAAAGGATATTGGCAAATGTCCTAAGGCACACATAAGAAACACAATTAGAACTGGAAATGCAATCACATCTAGCTATGCAAAGCAAGAAAGGAAATCATGTAAAAACTAAAAAAGTACAATCAAATCTAACTAATCAAAGCAAGAGTGAAAGTCTGTAAGAGACATTTAGTAAAATACTAAGGATATGCTATGAAATACACAAGTGTAAGATACTAGTGAGTGTTGATGTGGTAATCTATGTATATAGTATGAAATATGTCAACATGATAACTAGAGTGTGTGGTGTAATAATGACATAGATTGGATGGTGTAGCTATGTAAAAGATGCCCCCAATGGGAAGATGTATCAATGTACACTTTGAATGTAGAAGTAGAATACCCCCTCAATGGGTAAAATGAAGCAATTAAGGAAGTCGAAGTCACTACATACACTCAAAGAAGATCAAGTCAAGCATGGTAATGTAGACAATTGTCAAACAATAGCATAGAACAACAAATATAAGTTTAACACAACATTAAAAATGTAAAACATGGATGATGCATACAATCAAGATGTTTTTGGTGTTTTTGGATATACTTGAATGTTTTTGGATTTTTGAAATGTTATATTGTTTTTGTATTTTGAAATATTTGAACTATGTATAATCAATCATGAGAGACTATGTATAAGAAATGGAAAAGGAATTTTGTACAATCAAGTAAAATGAAGATATGTACAAGTAATATTGTGAAGAAATGATAATAACTAATGAGTCTCATGGGAGACTCCCTATCATGTTGTCCTGTATCAATAAAAAGGATTGTACATGATCATGAAGAATGATGAAAATTTTGAGACTATGGCTCTAAAAGTTGTATATGTTATAAATGATCTGAATTCTTTGTAGTGGAAACCAACTGTGGGGTCCCCTTATAAATTTGAAAATTAGATGCAACTGTAGGGCTCTTAGGGATCCCATCTACTAGTAGGATAAGCTCTTTTAAAATATGATCTATGTGTAGATACATGAGATCTCAATGAGAATCTTAAAGCTATGTAGGTGTATTAACTCTCTATGTTGGTGATGAAGGTCTCGACTATGGTTGAATATGGACTAGATGAAGAGTTATAATAGGTTGAGGAGCTAAAACTAGATTGGAAGGGGTGCTAACTTTAGTGACAAAGCTATAACCATGGGTGTAATAAATTTTCCTATCTTCATAAACTTGGGTGATATCATATACCACATAATCTACTATAGGCATAGAATTGGTAGTAGGTGCAGGAGAAAATCTAGATGAACCAAGTTTGAAGAGAGGAGGGATGGATATAACCACTAGTGTTTGCTTGTGTCTAGTAGTGATAGGGACATAATTAAAAGTATCCAATGATTTAGATACATCTGAGTATAAACCATGTATAGCAATATGTTTATACAAAAAATTCAACATGATAGATAGCAAACAAGGGATATAGATCATGAATTGTGCATTAATGCATAGAAAACTTTGACTTCAATAATGACATTTATAATATTTTTTGCAAGACAGTCTTGAAAAAAATTTCTCATGAGAGAGAGAAAGTATGTAATAGAGAGCATGACATTGTGCACAAATACATTTAGAACTTTGATATGTGATATGCCATTTATAATGTGTTTAGCATGATAAAATTTAAAAAAAAAATCCACATGAGAGATAGAGAGAAAGTGATAGAAATCATGAATTTTTTCATAAAGACATATAAAATTTTGACATGTAACATAACATTTTGAATGTGTTTGTCAAAATGGAGTTGGTAATTATTTTGTATGAGAAAAAGAGATTTTTTTTTTTTTTTTTTGAAGTATTGTGCATTTTTTGCAATGAATTTTTTAATATCATCCCATATAATGAAACATAAACATGAAATGCAAAGGATGAAGATTTTTACTAGCATATTATAAACTTCATCATTCATATACATGATAGGGCCCACTATGGTTTCTTTATTATTTACAAGAAATGTAAGAAAATTTTGTCAATAAATGAGCATCATTTTTACAATTTGATTATGGATGTAAGGTGAAACCTCAAGAAGTAAATAGGTGCTATTACATGAAACTAGGGGTTTAATAGTTATATTTTTACAAAATACTATGATTTTTTTAATTTGAAATTGAATTTTTTAGCTAAATATGTGAGATAAAATTCAAAAATTTATAAGAAAGTACTTTATTTAATAGGACCTAGTAGATGCAACTAGGGTTTTTAGAGAAGTAAAATTTATTTTAAATTACTATGAATTTTGGATATTTGAAATGATTTTCGGACTTTAATATGCAACTAAAAATTTAGAAAATGATTGGAAAATTACTAGAAAATTATTGGGATCCAATTGATGCAACTAGGGTTTGAAATAAATTTATTTTAGAATTTACTAAAAAATTTAAAATTTTAGAGGAATTTTTTATTTTAATATTCAATAAAAAATTCAAAAATTAATTTGAAAAATGAGCTAGGAGTTTACCCTAGGGTTTATAGGGTTTTTATGTGAGATTTGAAGTAAGTCAGGTTCACCAAATGTAAATGAGTGTCAAACCTTATAAATGGACTTTGAATGGACTTTTATAAGGAAATTAATGGTTGTGGGTTAAATGAATTCACGTTAGGCCTACATGAATTAGGATAAGGGTTTAATTAAATATGATCATTACGACCAAAATTACACTTAGACAATAACACCAGAAATAAGACACCTTAGGTTTTAGCACTCGTATCCAAGTTGAGCACTATTTTCCATATGGAATGAGACCTAAGGGGATGGATCTAGGCTTGAAAGAGATACATAGTTCTATAAATGTTAAGTCTAAAAGTTTTTGGGTGACTGGGAATCAATGAAAGAAAAGCCTAAAAGGGTTGTGTAAGCAAGTAGGAGGATCTATGGATTAGGTGTCTTTAGCCATACTCAAATAACCAAATTTTTAATTATATATGAATACATAAGGATAAGGGTGATAAAATAATATATATTAGACCAATTAATTAAAAAACTTAGATAAATAATATTTTGAATTTATACAACTGAGATTGCTAAAAATAATAAAGTGCAACTATTGAAAGATACTAAAATAAATAATAAATACTAGTAGTTAGTTGGTTTAATCTAATAAGAAGATATGGAATATAAATATGTGTAAAATATGGAGAACCATTATCCTTGATCATTCATTAGATTCTATAAATTTCATTTTTTTTGTCATAGACACTACTCTCAGATATAGACACTACGATTGATGCAAGTATTTTATTGTGATGCAAGTGTCAAGTACAAAATAATGACTGGATTTGAATACAACCAACTTAATTATTATAGGTTTTTTCTCCTTTATATTGGTATATTTAGATTTGGGAGATAGGTTATCACTCTTTATTAATTGATCAAACCCTAGATCTTAATACTTGGAATGAGTTTGCTAAAAAAGGGTTAGTGGGCTCATGGTGTCAAGTTAAGCCCAAAGACCCCTCTATCAATGGGTGTTTCCTACATATCCAATAATCCAAGGAGGGCCTCATAATTATTTATTTTTACCCTATGTGTGGTAAATTATGCGCATAAGGGTGAAATATACTATATGAAGATGCACACAATTATCTATCTTGTAACTTGATAAATATTACTCATGGGCTACTTTTAAAAATGATTAAAATTTATAATATGATTGATCATGTCCTTGATATTAAAATAGGGATTAATATGGAATATTATATTGGTTTTATGGTTGATTTATTTATATTTATTAGGTGTTAACTTGGTATTTATTAAATCCATAATGAAAAGGCTTAAACTTATATTTATACCACACCTTTTTAAAATATCTCATGGTAGGGTTCAACAATACAAATAGGTTGACCTATAGGTTTTGAAAAAATTTAAATTTTGATAAATTTTGTCAATTAGACATTAGATAAGGATCTAGACGTTATTATTGGTGGTAGTGTCCCTTTGTGACTAGTAGTGTCTAGAATTGTAGAAAATATATATAGATTTAAAACTAACAGTGAATAATGTTTATCATGTTTTAATATTTCTATGTAGTACATGAAACCTAGTTTATCAGAATGATATGGATCATAATAAGAGATAATCATTTAGGCACAATGAGATATAAATCATTATAATTTTGACAACATGGAGGTCTAAAATTAAAGGCTAGAGCCATGATTGATACGTGTTAAATGTACAAGATTGAGTTGTTATAAATATTCAATTGTAGTATCTACAATACAATAGTTGAAATATATATTCTCTTCATTAAATAATGTAGATCGATCCTCAATGTATGGTGTAATAGGTAAGGAATCAAGATAATTTAATGGGACGTCCTCTTTTATAAAAGAAGGATCACACTCACCAAAGTAATCATGATGACTAATTCTTATGAAGGAATATTAATTTAAGATGAAAAAATGGTAAATCCATATAAGATCCCACATTATTGAATATATTCATCATTATCAATTATGAAGTGTAAGTAGGTTAAGTGAAGCCTCTTCATCAATCAGCTTTGGATGTATAAGTTATAAATATGTAACATGATAAAATTCATTTTGATGTCATGTACCAAACTTGGAAAAGTGAGTATGTAATTTTTTATACATAGAAACACAATACTAATTGTAAGAATTAATATCCCTGAGATATTTTTATAATGATTTCTATTTATTTGTAGTTCTAACACTATATCTATGACATATTTTTAATTAATGAAGAGTGGGGATTATTAGCTTAGAAATACCTTGTTCATTTCTACTTAACCCACAACCTTTATATCCCATATTATTTTTATAATCTTAATTTTTTCAATATTTTTCCAAAGTACTTTTGGATGGACCACTAGGTTGGTTAGGTCCATTGTTTTGAACAATTATCATTCATAGGTTTCTTAACCTTGTCCATGGGAGGTGTATGTCATTGAGAATGGAAGTTGAGAAATTTCACCCATAATCTTGAGTATAATATAGCTATCTAATACAAAATTTTATGCACATCATCATTGTATATTCCAATACTATATGGTGTAAAATTAACCTTTAATAAATGTTCATTTATGCTATTATGTTTGTAATCATAATCTTTGTTATCATTTTGATCATGAGTATAATATTTAGTCTTAGTATATTCACCCACATCGCATGTATGCTTCAAATATTTAGGAATAAAATGTTTTAGTGTTATGGTATTTGGTTTAGGTATGTAAATATGTGGGATAATAAGTTGTATGGGTTCTATGTGTTTTTAGTACCAGAAGGGGAATCAACAAGATGTGTAAATGTAACCATTGTGTAATAATTTCATATATATATATATATATATATATATATATATATATATATATATAATTAGGTATGTTAGTCATAACATGAATCCAAATTCTACGAGTTGATTATAACTAACTTCATTGGATATTTATTGACATTGCATATCTAAATTCTTAGGCCTCACAACAATGTTTGATACAATTATTCATAAGGGGATTCCTGATTAATTATCAAATCTTTTGATGATCATATCTAATGGTTTAAAATAATTATAATTAATTCCTAGTGAAGTAAGAATGGCCTCCACACATATGTTTAATCATGAACCGTTATCTATAAGGACTTTCTTGATTCTTAGTGTTTTAAAAAAAAAACTTGAATGTACAATGGCATATATTAATCAATAATGTCTTTAGATGATAAATACTCTAAATCAAAAGAGATAAGTTTCTTGTTATTTTGTAAAATTTTAATAGAATAATCAAATTGGGTAGTGTGATAGCTATAATTTTAGAATCTATGCAAGCTAGGAAATCAAATAAACAATTAATTTCTTATTCTAAGACTAATTAAAAACCCCAATTAGATTTTTTCAATCAAAATAAATGAAAAATCATAGTTAAAATGTACCATCTTATCAATAATGTAAAACACCTCTTCATTGATGAAATTTATTTCTCTATCAATATGATATGTGGATGCTCAATTCATTCTCCAAGGCAAATTGAATTTCAATAGCATATGGATGTAATTTATTGATTTTCTTATGGATGAACAAGATTATTCCAATAGAATTTTAATATATTTATGATGGTTTTGATGAAAATGGAGGATGACACTTCAATTTATAGGTTTTTAGGTGAAAAGATGAATGGTTGGGAAATTTATAGAATTGTTGGATTATGCTAATTTTGGATGGTCATATTTGAGTCGTCATCCATGTAGAAGAGACTAATTCATCATGTATTTGAGAAAAAATAGGAAATATAGTTGGAAGTTCAAATTTTCTCATGAATGAGTTAACACATTTGGATGACTCACCAACTTAGTTGAAAGGCCCAACTATGAGTCAATAATTGGTTGAGAAAGTTGAAGAAGTGGTTTGGATGACTCGACCAGTTGAGAGAAGTATGGAAGATGTTTGGTGACTTTCATAATTTGGATTTTAATTAGTTTTGTGGAATTATGTGTGCATGATTAATTAAGTAATATGTAATTAATTAATTATTATAAAATGGATGATATTATATTAGTATAACTTAGGATACAATTTAAATTTGGGGTGGTGTTTGGGTTAATAGAATGTTATTAAACAAAGTTAATTATGACACTAAATGTGGAAAAATTTAGGTGTCAACATTTTACCATCATTAAAAGGGTGTTTCAACTAGAATAAGTAATGTCTTTTCAAAAAATAAAGAAATATTAGAGTGGAAATAGATGTAGAAATATGATGCCTCAAGTGGTTCTAAATAATTATTAATGATCCCCCTCGAGTAGTCATAGATGGATAACAGATGGCGATGAGTGATAGAAATGAATGAATTATTGAAGTTTATACTAAATATTATGTATTTGATACCATGAGAAACAAAAATAATAATCTCAATAAAATGCTTGTAGGGTTTATAGGCATATGTAAAATTATTTACCCTAACTAGATAGTTGTTAAGGAGCTAATTGGAGAAATATTATTTCATGAGATAAGATGCATGCTTGGATTTTTACCCATGAATATTTTTACATGAAATTAGATTAGTAATGATATTTCTTGTTGTTAAGATATTATTTTTAAAAAAGAGACATATTTTCCAATAGGTTCTAATTATATTTATAAGAGTTATTTACGAGAAAAGAAAAAATAAATAGAGTATGTTGGTTATTTGGTTGTATGGGGTGAAATTTGTATGATTTTAACCCATGGATGTTACTAACCCACTTAAGCTAATACTTAAATATTTTGTTTGGATTTGATGATGGAATGATTTTCCCCAAGCAATGATATATACAAGGAGTAGATTGAGAATTATATATCCAAAGATAAGTTGCACACTTTGATGTTCCCCAAGTGATGATATATACAAGAGAGAAAATGTGGGAATGTTATATCTCATTAAAGGCTGATATCTTTGATTTTATTGAAATATTTATTTATTGATTGACTTATTGATTATTTATTTTATTTAGATGGGGAAGAAATATTAATGTCATGATTTTTTGGTTTCTAATCAATAAGTGTAGAATATTGAATGGAAATATAATGGAAATGATTAAGTGGGTGGTTTTATTTAGTTGATTGATGTGAAATCATAACCCAATAAGTTAATCAACTATATTGTTTAATCACATTATGATGGTTGATGATGATTTATCACATGATTGGATAACATGGATTTAATTTATTATTGGTATGATCATTAAGAATCCAAGAGGGGATATTAGTATCATGTTAGTATGATTAAAATCAATAAAAAACATAGTAATGAAACTTACACCTCTAGCCTAGACACTCAAAGAGCAAGAAAAATATACAAGTAACTATTAAATGAAGACAAAATAAATAATTTTACCTTCCATGAAGCAAGAGTTGTATGTTGGAAATAAATTGATGTGCTTGATTATGAGATCAAGAATTATTTGGAAATGGATATTCTTGCACCACCTCTCCTTTTCACCTTGGTAATGTTGGGCTTTAATTTTTATTTGGCGTAGCATGGCTTAGAAAATGGGAATGATAACACTATACCAATAGGATCCTTAAAGGTATTTTTACATGATAACTTTAAACCAAAAGAGCTTGTTGAAAAATGGGTGAGACTTTGTATTTATATCCTTCCAAGCTAACTCTAACCCAAGTGTGGTTAGGTTTAGTTTAACCATGGTTAGGTTTGGGAGGGAACAAGCTTAATTTTTAATTAATAAGCATGTCTCACAAATCTAGATATTTTTTTGATATTTTGTGAGTGATTGACAACTCACAAAAGATGATGTCATGATGGTGACATCATTTTAGATATCTATGTGATGTCAATATGATGTCATCAATATACATTTATGAATTTTAAAAAATAGATATTCAACAATTAATTATCCATGGGATTATCACCTATGCATTTAATTAGGTTTAACTAATTAAGCACTCTTAAACAAGTTAATTAACATTTTTAAATTTTGATAAGTTATCCCTCACACATAGTTGAAAAGTTCAATTTTTTAGGTTATAACTTGATTGGAGATGAATTAGAGGAAGATGATGATTGTGTACAATGCATTACCTCAGTTAAGGATATATTGATGTAGTTTAGAAGATGCACATGATTTTCATTGATAAATCAGAGCATTCTAGTGATTTATAGGCTTAACTTGAATTATTTACAAGTTTTTGAGATGTCTATTTAGATATAGAAGTGGAAAAAAATGAGTGTCTATAGTTTTCTCTTATTTGAGAAGGCATTAAGAGAAATAATCACAATAACATATTTTCAAAGACTAAAAAATCCATTAAGAAGAAAAAGAAGATAATTATAAAGGAGTGATGCTATAAATAGAGTTTGGGAAGCCTAAGATTCCCCATTAATGGATTGGCTAATGTATACAAGTGATGGATGTAAACACCTAAAATTGGCCATTGATAACCTCCAACTAGGCTTTTGGCCAATTTCCACTTAAAATGCACAATTTGGCCTAAAAACACTAAAACACACTAAATGAGTTGAAATTGACATAATTCAAGTGTCAATTTTGGCCAGGGTATCCTTAAATGGGGTAATGTAATTTATAGGCTAGCTAACTTTGGTCAGATCATTTTGAGTCAAAATGCCAATTTTGCACCTAGGTGATCTGGATTGCTATTTCATATCAAATCTCTTGCACAAGATGCATGCCTTTGTTATTTATTTTTAGTAACATCCTAAATGGGATAATGGGTCCAACACATATGAAATTGAATTCTAATTCTAATCCAATAAAATTTTAGACCAAAAATAAGATATTCTGATCAATTTGAGTAATTTGTGCATAAAGTGCTTAAACATGTTTAAGATCGAATTAACCCAAATTAGAGCCTAATTTAGAATTTCATAGAAACTTGTTGAATAATTTTTTTTGGAATTGAATATTGAATATATACATCATTAGGTGACCTCATATTTTGGGAAGACATCCCTAGGGCATAAATGCCATAAATATCAAGATAACCTCCAACTAGGCTTTTGACCAATTTCCACTTAAAATGCACAATTTGGCCTAAAAACACTAAAACACACTAAATGAGTTGAAATTGACATAATTCAAGTGTCAATTTTGGCCAGGGTATCCTTAAATGGGGTAATGTAATTTATAAGCTAGCTAACTTTGATCAGATCATTTTGAGTCAAAATGCCAATTTTGCACCTAGGTGATCTAGATTGCTATTTCATATCAAATCTCTTGCACAAGATGCATGCCTTTGTTATTTATTTTTATTAACATCCTAAATGGGATAATGGGTCCAACACATATGAAATTGACTTCTAATTCTAATCCAATCAAATTTTAGACCAATAATAAGATATTCTGATCAATTTGAGTAATTTGTGCATAAAGTGCTTAAACATGTTTAAGATCGAATTAACCCAAATTAGAGCCTAATTTAGAATTTCATAGAAACTTGTTGAATAATTTTTTTTGGAATTGAATATTGAATATATACATCATTAGGTGACCTCATATTTTGGGAAGACATCCCTAGGGCATAAATGCCATAAATATCAAGATAACCTCCAACTAGGCTTTTGGCCAATTTCCACTTAAAATGCACAATTTGGCCTAAAAACACTAAAACACACTAAATGAGTTGAAATTGACATAATTCAAGTGTCAATTTTAGCCAGGGTATCCTTAAATGGGGTAATGTAATTTATGGGCCAGCTAACTTTGATCAGATCATTTTGAGTCAAAATGCCAATTTTATACCTAGGTGATCTGGATTGCTATTTCATATCAAATATCTTGCACAAGATGCATGCCTTTGTTATTTATTTTTAGTAACATCCTAAATGGGATAATGGGTCCAACACATCTGAAATTGCCTTCTAATTCTAATCCAATCAAATTTTAGACCAATAATAAGGTATTATGATCAATTTGAGTAATTTGTGCATAAAGTGCTTAAACATGTTTAAGATCGAATTAACCCAAATTAGAGCCTAATTAATAATTTCATAGAAACTTGTTGAATACTTTGTTTTGGAATTGAATATTGAATATATACATCATTAGGTGACCTCATATTTTGGGAAGACATCCCTAGGCCATAAATGCCATAAATATCAAGATTCCAGCCCTCCATGCCTCATCAATGTCTTCCATGATGCCCTACATGCCTCTTAATTACCCCTTATTATAATTTCATGATGAGTATAGTTATAAACTTAATTCCAAAAACTGAATTAATCCTCAACCACACATCTCAATCTCAATATGGATAGTTCAAGTTGATTCTAGACATTCTCAAAAATCTATAAATAGGAGGCCCCACCACATGAATTTTAAGTCTTGATGATGCAAAGTTATAATGAAAAAAAGCTTCCAAAAGCCATTTAAATTAGTGTTATCATGATAGATTGATTCCAAACCAAGATAAGCCATAAGCCAAAGGTTCCAATGAGAAGAGGAGATAGCCAAGCCTCTTTTGATGAAGACTTCATGAGCACAAGCTGAGCAAGCCACTATAACAAGAATTTTAGAGAATCCAAGGAAGGTAAAAGAAGGTTTATTTTGAATTTAATTTGTGTGTTTTATTCATGTTTTTTAACTAAGATCCCATAATGTCTAGGCCTAGAGATGTTATGGTAGTTAGTGTGTTTATTTCATTTTATTTTCATTTTGAAACTAACACCATACTAACCATCCTCTCTTGAGCAAAATTCCTAGATCACATATGGCACGTCTGGTGAGACCAAATGCATCCCACACATGAAGAATATCATTTTGTAGATTTAAAATCTTTATGTAGATCATTAAAACTCTTGTAAATTAATTTTCTTTGTTTTATTATTTTCCTTTGTCATGGGTTTACACAATAACCAACATAAATTAGTAAAAACAACATTGGTTGGATATCTATCATCAGGAACTATTAGTATAACTGATGTCAGTTATATAACTATCATTAGTTAACTAGTGTAACCATCATCAGTTATATAATTGATGTCGATCATTATGTTTTTCTTTAAACACAAACCCAAGAGCTCTTTTTTTAAAGTTCATTATTTCAAATGTAAAAAAGCCTCAAGGATAAAGGACATGATAACATTTGTATTGTAGGACAAGACTTGATATTTACTAAAAACATGATTAGATCACCTTTTGCATGCTTAAAAATCAATTAGGAACCTTGTTTTGGTGTTTAAAAAAAAAATATGTTTCTGGTCAATGTTTTCAAAGTTTGCAACTAAGACCAAAGGGTCAAATGAACACCTCATTTTCCATTTGGGATTAAAAATGAACTCACCTTTTCAATATTTTTGTATTCACTTAGTTTTCTAAATTAAATTTTTGTTTGGAAAAAAGAAGGATGTTATGTGTATAATCTTCCATTTGTCCCTTTTAGGGAACCCTTGGAATCAAAAGCACCATTCCTATTAAAATTAGCCTAGTCCAAGGATTAGAAAGAATGTTGTCTAAAGAACTCCCCAAAAAATCATCAAATTTTGGTTGACCTTGAAAATGACCCTAAAGTCTTTCTCTTTTAATCTCTCATTTCATTGCATCTTGGCTTATGAAGGGGATGTCATTACCTCCTACAATTTCTTTAGGGAATCTTTGACCCAGGATTTCATCTCCCAGCATTGACTTCACTTACTCCTTCTAAGTTACACATGGGACGTATCTACATTTGGACATTGCACTACACTGAGAAAACAATAGGATGTAGTGGTTGTAAAAAGGACTAGAGATTTTTACTACTAGCCAATGCCATGATCACCTAATTTTTGTTATTGTCTTTTACATTATTTGACATAAAATTCATTGTGAAATTTATTCCCCTAGAAATGATCAAAAACCAATTAGTTTTAGTCAACCCCATTTTGTTATACCTTTACTAGGATTTGGATGATTATACTTAGTGTATTTTGGTCATTTTTGCATGGTATTTTTTGAGACTAAAACTTGTTTTTTTGTTCATAAGCCATGTCAAAAAAATGTATTTGAGTTGAAAAGGGTAGTTTTATGCTGCCCAAATCATGTCAAACCATTTGTGCCTTTAAGTCTTTCGAAACATAACATTGATCACATCATCTAAGCATTCTTATGCCATTAGACTACTCAAATTGTTTCATGAATAGTTTACCGTATATAAAAAACTATTTGTTTCAAACCATGTCATGTATACCATTTGGACCTTTGTCTTGTGTTATCATGTTATCCAATATTGACTAGCCTATTTGGTCAAATCCTAGTTTTTAGCATTGAGTTTTCAATTAGCCTTGTCAAGTTTGGATTTAAACATTGATTGATTTCTATTTATGCCTTAATTCATGGGGATAATAAATAGATCTTTCTCTTTCGGGTTACATAACTTTGGTTAATCGATTACCCAAATTTGAAAACTATTGATGGTTTGTTTATTCAGTACCTATCTTTATCATTATTTGTGCCTTTATTTGGGAAAACATAGTCTTTATTCAAAGAGCCTTTTGTCTAATGCCTTATGCCAACTAACCATGTTTATGTTTGATTCTGTGTGTTGGGGCTAGTCAAAGTCATTTCCAAACTTGTTAGATTAAATCAAATCACATCAGCATTTGTTTTCAGTCTAACTTTTGACATCGTTTGGCCAAAAGTCATAACATATGCCTATTTATTTGAGCCTAAATTTTAACTCCACATTTGGACAAAAGATCTAGTAACTCAGATTTTCCCTTTCCTATTCTAGACCTTGTTTAGAACACTTTGACCTAGAATTTTGACATGCTAATTTTTATTCAGACACTTAACCTTTTATGTGTATGACATTTGACATTTGACATTTTATGTTAGAATATTTTATGCCAAGTTTTAACACAAATAATTTTGGAGATATAACTCTACTTTTAGACCACATTAGAGATATAGCTCCACTTTTTGACCAAGTTAGATTAAGCTTGAGCCATTTGTCCTTTAGACATAGTTTTTCAAATTTTGTAGAACTCTAAGCCTTTTTATTTTGGAGTTTTCATAATTTACATGGATATGTCTTTCTACACCTATGGTGGAGTCATGTACGATATAAATTATGATAGAATGTCTACATAAAATCCCACTAGGAACCCCTATAGATAAATATTTTCTAAGGATTTTTATTATTCTCCCTACAATACTCCATATAGGGAACAAAGTCAAAATCCATAAAATCTAAATCAAAACCTTGATTGGTATGAAGAGGCTTATGAGGAGGAATTTGAAGATCCAAATATAGATAATGTTGTTTGGGATACATATCTATACCCTCTTTGCAATAATCAGTATGTGGAACATAGTCAAGAAATAGATTATGAGCCAACTCATGACAGGGATCATAATTTTTATGAGGAAGACTAGGATGCTTTGGCTTGTACAAACAATCAAGTTCCATGCTGTCCTTTTGTTATCTAATCATTGACTACTCCTAACCCTCCTTTGGATTATATGAGCTACCAAGATCTAAAATATCCAAGGAATATCATTACCATTCCTAAACCTAGTCTTTTGTCTTGTACGAGCAACCAAGCTCCATAATGCCCCTTCATCATTCTAGGACCTAGTCCTTTGGCTTGTGTAAGTAATCATGCTCCAAAATGACCTATCGTTACCATCTTAAGAATTTTTTCTTTGTCTCATGAAATCAATCATGTTCCCTAAGGTCCTACCATTATCCAACCATAAGTCATACCATCCACACCTCAATTGATGTAATCATTTGAAGACCAAGTTATGTTTAAAACTAGTATCTTATAACTCATTGGAAACTAAGGTCAAAATGACCAACCAATCTAAGATGTTTTTATTAAACCAACCATTTATGATAAGTCAACCTATGATGAATCACCTATTGATACTATACTAGTTGTCGAGGAGTCTCACTCTAATGAGCTAGTCCTTACTAAGTCACTTCTTAATGATTATAATTTCCTTTGGAAAAATCCATACCTTGACCATATGCCTATTTTTCAAGAGCCACCTATTGACAAACCAATATTTAAAGAGTTGTCTCTTAACCTTTTTCCCATCCTAGAGAAGTCTCACTTTGATAAACCAATCTTAATGGATCCCATAATGCCATTATAGGTTGTTACTTATCTTATACTAAACATTCAACAAGACATCATTGTAATAGAGTACCCATTAGATGAAGAATCGAAGTTAGAATTAGGTTATATTCTTAAATTGAAATCAAA
Source organism: Torreya grandis (assembly GCA_037957365.1). NCBI lineage: Eukaryota > Viridiplantae > Streptophyta > Pinopsida > Cupressales > Taxaceae > Torreya > Torreya grandis. The sequence goes on from JARHVA010000435.1 coordinate 3,171,300, forward strand.
TTTATAATCAAAATCTAAATCAACATCAATCTCAACATCAAATTCAGAGTCCATTGAGTTAGAATCAAATTTAGAAGAAGAATATGTTTGTGGCTATTACAACATTGGTTACACATGACTTGCAGATCAATTTGAATACATTTGTGATCTTTCTATAGTTTTTGAGGATGAGTACTTCAAATTTGACACAAGTTATCCTAGAATCTTCTATGAGGATTATGTAGCCTTTCCCCATTCCATTACCATCAACAAAAATAGCCATATCATTGCCATTCCATCTCCCACTATTGTAAATTAGGATCGACAAAATCACACTTTGTTAAAATGCATCCATCGAGACATAGCAGTTGAAGAAGAGCAAGGAGTCCAAGACCACATTCATATAATATAAGAACACTCTCCTAGTGAAAAACTTTCATAGGCACTAGGGGACAATCAAAGTTGGAACTCAACATCTTCTAGTGAAACTTTTTTAGAAGTGATAGAAGACAATCAAATTAAAAAGTCAACATTCCTTAGTAAAACCTTCCCAAAAGTGCTACGAGATAATCAAGACAACTTCATTGGTGAAAACCTCTTTGAGGCACCAATAGATGAGAATAAAAGTTCTTCACTGCTTGATGAAGATAAAATCAAAGATCAAATTAAAATAACATCCTATCTATAGCCTAATCAGATGGTAGCTACTCTGAATATCAAACAACAAAAAAATATGGTGGTCCTATTGAGAGAATGAGTCTTTGGCCCCACCAAAACTAAATTTATGTTGAATCTAGCATCAACAACATTATGTGTGACTAAAAGTCTTGATTTTCATTTGTTTCCCCACCATTTTACATTCTATTATCATCTACCATTCCATTTTAAAATCAAACCTACCATCCATTATTTTTCCTTGTTTACCATCCATAGCCACACTTTCCTTTGTAGAGGCTACAAAGATACCTTTTCTTGACATTTGAAGGAATAAAAATTAATGACCAATAAAGATCACAAAATCATTCTTGACAATCCAATTTGCATCAAGTTCTTGATAGAGTAACTACTCAAATGAGGTATGGGCTAACAATTAACATAGCCAAGTATTTTATTTGTATCATTTGTTGATTAGGATGTGTATCTCCCCATCAACATAAATAATAGAATCAAAAACCACACCTAGGCTAAAAACATGTACCATACCATTTCACATTGCCATGTCATTACCATTGTTACATATTCTTTTGCCTTTGCCGCATATCCTTCCATTTACCCCATCACTTGGGGACATCCTTACTACCAAATTTATCTAATATATATAACCAATAATTATCCTAAAGTAATGCCATTTCATCCTATCATTCCATTCCTATATAGACCAAAGCCTATTTTTAGTCATCCTACCCAATCCCATTTTGATCTTGGTTCATTTTGTTCTCCTTGCACCATTTTGAGAGGATTATGATCAAGTTTAAATAATTAATCAATTCATGTTTCAATGATAGTATATTAAAGTAGTGTGAAAATTGATTTGATAAGATATCTTTCATCCTATCAAGTTTATTTATGTGATCCTGATTATAACTGTCTATGGGCAATTTAGTATTTCACCACTCTTGCTACTAATTATAACCACCTATGGGTAAATTAGTATAATTGACCTATGTTATTATATCCTATATATAACTACCTATGGGAAAACTAGGGGTAACACTTATTTATCATGCATTGCCGCACCACCTTGCCATTACTATTTTCATTTGACTGGCCATTTGATGGTTTAGAGAACTTGTTGGGACCTAGTTAGTTTTTCCTCACCTTTTGTGTGGATGTAATTAATATGACTTGAGGTCATTTTGAGACTATGTAGGTCATGATCAATTCATGTTGAGGTCACTTTAGTCCCCTTTCCATATAGTCTCACCGTTTTGTGAGTAACCTAAGCCAAACACTCTCACTATTTTATGAGTAGGTATCTTGTCATTTTATAATGAGTTAAGATACGTCAAAATTCCAAAAAAAATCATAATATTTCAAAATCCAAAAATATTTTTCCTATCTAAGCCTAGTTAGTTATCCTTGGTCTACCTTACTGGGGAATGGTCATTGTTAGGATGCTCTCTTTTACTTTTGTTTTCAACCTTTCTATTTATTTGTTTATTTTAGGTTGTTTGTTTATGTTTTGGTTTGTTTGTTTATTTGTTCACTTTCTTGTTTGTTTGAGTTTAGCATTGTTTCCTTGAATCAATCTATATGCATTCATTAGGTAATTCCTCAAGTATATTATTCTTGATTCTATCCATATTCATACATCAACATTGTCATCATGGTTTTTATCATGAGTGTATTGTTTTTGAGTGTTTATTGGATATTGAGAGTTAGTATTTATGCATTTTTAGCCAAGTATTCATGGTTTTCTATCGTGATGCCTACCATCACATGTTATAGTAAAAATTAGCTTCAATAAGGTCTACAATTAATGGGGATGTAGGAGTTTCTCCTTGGTACCTTGGAAAATCCTTTCACCCATCTTGATCAAATCAACCCATTGCCCATTTTAGTTGTATTGTTACTAATAAGGATGTGCATCTCCTCATTGATAGGTATAATTGAATCATTCACACTAATCAATCATATTCTTATATTCATCTCTTTCATCAATTTTCACTTGCTCATTTTTAATCTATAGTCTAGGTTATATCCTTGAGTTATGCCTATTAATCAACACTAACTAGCGTGCAATCATATTTAGAAAATCTAGATTCACTTAATTATTATAAACACCTATGGGCAAATCATTATTTTTACTTTTATTCTTGATTATAACCACCTTTGGGAAAATTAGCATCCTTTTTAAATCAATTCATGCAATCATTTTCTTGTTTGGATTAATCTCAACCATAGCTTAATTTCCACCTTTCTTCTTGTTTCTTTTAGAGGGACCACCCATCAACAAATGTGATGAATACTCACTTAAAGGGGCATCATCATAGGCTTCCCAAAACCATTTAGAGATTTGTTCTTTAGCCATCATCTTATTTTTGGTATACAAGGAATCTCTCATTATTTGAGAAGACATTGCTTTACCTATAGTGTGAAATGCCTTCCCAAATAGGGGTAAATTATAGACACCTAAAACTGGCCACCAATAACCTCTAACTAGGTTTTTGGTGAATTTCCACTTAAAATGCACAATTTGGCATAAAAACACTAAAACATGCTAAATGAGTTGAAATTAACATAATTCAAGTATCAATTTTGGCCAAGATATCCCTAAATAGGGTAATACAATTTATGGGCCAGCTAACTTTAATCAGATCATTCCAAGTCAAATGCTAATTTTGGACCTAGGTGATTTGGATTACTCTTTCTTATCAAATATTTTCCACAAGATCCATGCCTTTGTTATTTGTTTTTAGTAACATCCTAAATGGGATAAAACATTGAATGCATCTGAATCAATTTTCAATTCTAATCCAGTCAAAATTTGGACCAATAACAAGGCATTCTAATCAATTTGAGTAATTTGTGCATAAAGTGCTTAAACATGCTTAAGAGGTAATTAACCCAAATTAGAGCCTAGTTAATAATTCCATAGAAAATTGTTGAATAATTTGTCTTAGAAATGAATATTGAATATCTACATCATCAGGTGACCTCATTTCTTGGGAAGGCATCCCTAGGCTATAAATGCCATAAATATTAGGATTCAATCCCTCCATGCCTCATCAATGCCTTCCATACCTCTTAATTTCCATTTTTTCCAATGTCATGATGAGAATAATTATAAAATTAATTCTAAAAATAGAATTAATCCTCAACCTCATATCTCAATCTCAATATGGAGGATTCAAGTTGATTCTAGACATTCTCAAAAATCTATAAATATGAGGCCTCACCACATGAATTTTAAGTCTTGATAATGGAAACTTATAATGCATAAATGATTCCAAAAGCCATTAAAATTAGTGTTACTATGCCAAATTGATTCCAAGCCAAGCCAAGCCAAGCCACAAGACAAAGGTGTCAAGGAGAAGAGGAGATAGCCAAGCCTCCATAGTTGAAGTGTTCATGAGTACTAGCCAAGCAATCCACTACAAAAAGCATTTTGGAGCATCCAAAGAAGGTAAAAGAAGGTTTCTTTTGCATTTTAGTTGTGTTTTTTATTCATTTTTTTAAACCAAGCTCTCCCTAATGTTGAGGCCTAGAGATGTTATGCTAGTTAGTGTGTTTCATTTTGTTTTCATTTTGAGACTAACACCATATTAGCCATCCTCTCTTGAGTCAAATTCCTAGATCACAATGGATGATCACTTAAAAATAAGCAAGAATAATAATGAAATTAACCCATGGGTAAGATTAATATAATTGAGCTAATGTTTGCATGCATTTATTAAAATATGGATTTGACCAAAGGTGGTTATAATAAGGAATGGAGGTTGAGAAACTAATTTATCCAAAGGTGGTTATAATCATTGGCACATGTATGTGCCCTAGTAGGGAAGATGGGTCAAATTAATGATTTGATCAAAGTTTTTTATAATCATTTTGATGAACTAGATTAAATAATGATTTTTCTCCAGTAAGGTATATTTGATCATGATAAATTGGTTGTGCCCTACTATGGCAAATTAACAAGCATATATCAAGGAAATAATTTGTTACATAGATTAAATATGAATGGGTGAAAATGTAGATGTGATGGTCTAATGACTAAAGAAACTACAAATAACCAGGTATAAAGGATGCATATGAAATTGAAATAAATGATTGGAAGAAGAATATTGGGGCATCCAAGTAGATATATCATGTATCTAAGCATTGCCTACATAGTCTAAATAGACCTTATGCCAATGTCGTTCACCCAAAGGTGAGAGAAAATGGAAAGAGGAATAGAATATAATAATAAGAATTAATCAATGTGAATGATTTTATAATACTTAAAAATCCATAGATGATCATCCTTATTAGCATTAATACAACCAGAATGGTCAATGGGTTGATTTAATCAAGGGGTATGGGAGGATTTGATAAGGTGAAAAAAGAGAAATTTATGTGGCACTATTACTTATAGGCTCCAATAAAATGATTTTTATTGTATCACATGATGGTATGCACCATGATATAAAACATCATAATGACTTGGTAGTAATGTGCATAAGGATTGACAACTGATATAATAAACAAGTAAAAATAATGCACCAATGATAAAAACTATTATGATAATGTTGATTTATGAATATGGATGGACTCAAGAATAATGTGCAAGTAATCACCCAATGAATGCATATAGACTGAGTCAAGGAACAATAATGAAATAAAATAAATAGGCAAAGAAACAAATGACTAAGCAATTAATCAAACAAACACACATAAAACTTAAAATTAAAAGTAAATAAAAACATCATGTCATTAACCAAGTCAATACTTACATGTGAAGGATAAATGGAATGATAAATATATGGTCCCCTTTAAGGATTTATGTAAGGTAAAACATGTGAGGATAAGATATATCGATATAAGCTTCATGTTTTAGTTTTTCCCCCAATAGGGAAAAAGATATGAGCTTGGCCTAAAAGTAAGAATTTGATGGTGCCCCTAAGTAAGGATACATGCAAAGGGAAGGTTACACCTCTAATAAAAACATAATGGATTGGAACAAATAATATATTTTTCCCTAGTAGGGTGGATTAAGGATGGATGAATAGGTTTTAATATGATAAATTTTTTTGTATTTTGGGGCTTTATATCTCTCTAAGAGATTGTAAGTTGATTTTCTAATATTTAGGGTTTTGAAAATTTTTGAATGTTTTTGGATTTTTTTTGGGGTACCTTAACTCATTAGATATCAAAAAGATACCCTCAAAAAATTTCAATAGCATTGTCTTATGGGTTCTCACAAAAAAATGAGATCCATCTTAGGTTGCTTACAAAACATCAAGAGTGTTTACTAAAATTTCTTGCAAAAAGGAAAGAGCATTAGAAAAGGGTGATCGAGTTGAACTGAATGTAAATTGAGTGCTACCTACATAGTCCAAATGGACCTCAATTCACTATAGTTCAAACTTATGGTAAAGTATGAAAGGATTATAAGGTGAGGAGAATGGAAAAGGTAAGGCACATTAAATTATTATGTTTTTCCTACTCATGTGGAGATGCACATCTTGATCAACATATGATATAACCAAAATAATCAAATATTTAAATTTTTAGCCCACACCCCTTCTGAATAGCTACTCTATCTAAAACTTGTTGCTGATTTGGACTACAATAGCACTATTGTGATCTTCGGTAGTCTTTCAATCCATTTCCTCTAAAATTCAATACAAGATGTATTCATAGACTCTATAAAGGAAAGTATGACTAGAGATGGTAAATATGGATAAATAGTGGATAAAAGGTCTAATTTGTCAATGGAGAGATATATCATGATGAAATATATAATGTTTGGGAAATAAATGAAGATCAAGATTTTTAGTCATATACAATGTTGTTGATTTTAGATTTGATATAATTTTGGTTGGGGTGGGGCTGAAGACTTTTGAATATGCTCTTGATAAGACAACCATAATTTTTTATTATTTGGGCCTAAGAGATGATGCCATCTAGTTATGTTGTATAATGGAAGTTATACTAATGTTATCTTCGATAATGTCTTCATCAAGAATTGAAGAAATATTGTGCATAGCTATTGGCACCTCAAAGATTTTTTCACAAATAAAGTTGTCTTGATTATCCCATAGTGCTTATGAGAATGTTTCACTAAGGAATGTTGAATTTTGACTTTGATTGACTTATATTTCCTTAAACAAGGTTTCACTAGAAAATTCTAAGTTTTGACTTTGATTTCCCTCTATCACCTCCAAAAAGGCTTCACTATGAATGTGGTCTTGGTCCCCCTTATATTCTATAACTAGTATGTTGTCATGGATGCAATTCAGCAAAATGTGATTCTATTGGTCCTAATTGACACTTATAGGAGTTGGAATGTCAATATAATGGATATGTTGGTTAGTGGTAATGGCATGTACAATGTTAATGGAATGGGAAGAGGTAGCATAATTATCATATAAGATACTATGATAACTTGTGTCGATGCTGAAGTAATCATCCTCAAACACTATGGAAGGATCACACATGTATTTAAATTGATTTACAAGGCATGTGTAGTATATGTTGTAACAACCATGAAAGTATTCTGATTCTAAAGCTAATTTTTACTCAAGGGATGATCAATCTAATATTGAGACTAACATTGATTATACTTTTGATGCTAAATATGATATTAGTTCATGAATAGAACCTAACTTAAATGTTGATTCTTCATCTAGTGTTATGAAAAAGATGTTATGTTGAATGCTTGGTATTAGGTAGGTAATGTCCTGGGGTTGAATAATGGGCTCTTTAGAAATAGGCTCATCTAAGAAGGACTCAATAAAGACTAGCTTGTCAAAGTGAGGCTCCTCAACCAAAGGGAAAGGGTCAAAGGGTGATTAAAAAAATGTTAACTTATAATAAGTAGGTGTTTTGAAAAAATCATTTATTGGTTTGTTATCATGGCCTTGGCTTATACTTGGTTACAAAATTTGGTCTTTGAAAGACAACTCTTGGAGAGGTAATGATGGTACTTTTGTGGTTCGAAGACCACCTTAGATTTTATAAAGTGGGTGAAGTTTTTAAATGGATGACGAATGACCTATGGTTTAATAATGAGATATTTATAGATAGGTGCACCTAAGATGGGATAAATAAAGAATGGTAGTGGATCTATGATGGTAATTGTGACCCATTTAGTTGTAATTGCATAACTTTATTGGGATAATGAGCTACCAGATTTGGAAAGGCCTAGACTAGTAATGAATAGGTATTGTAGAACTTGGTTGTTGATGTAGGCCAAAAGATGAAGGCCTATGATGGTAATAAATGGACATTGTGGAGCTTGGTTTCTAATGCATGCTTAAGGATGAGGGCATGGAATGGTAATTAATGTGCATTATGAATCTTAGTTATTGATGTAAACTAAAAGAGGAGGGCTTAAAATGGTAATGAATGGGTGTTTTTAAGCTTGGCTACTAACACAAGCCAAAGGTCAAGGGTGTGGATTAGTAATGAATGGGAACTATGAAACTTGTTTGCTAACATAGGCCAAATGAAGATTATTAGCATAGGTAGTAGATCAGGTACCATTATCATTAAAAAGGTGAACTTGGTACTTTAATTAGCCCAAATAAGGGAAATCTTGGCATATGACAATTAACATGGTTGGGTCTATAAATTATCCCAAAGAGGGTGGTCTTGGTCTATGAAAATGGTCTTAGACATTGTCTAGGTTTGAAAGAGACATTGATTTAGGCATAGGTATTCATTTGAAACACAATGGGACTTGGAATAGGTACTTCACATATTACTTTAAATGATTAATGGGAATCCAAGAAGGGAGAATAGTATCATGTTATTATGATAAAAAAAACAAATTAAAAACACACCAATATGACTTACACCTCTATCCTAAACACTCATAGAGAAAGAGAACTATACAAGTAACTATCAAATGAAGTCAAAAAAAATAATTTGAATTTCCATGAGAGTAAAAATTGTATGTTTGTAATGAATTGATGTGCTCAGTTATGTGATCAAGAATTATTTAGCAATGGATATTCTTTCACTACCTTTCCATGTCACCTAGGTAATGTTGGACTTGGATTTTTCTTTGGATTCACTTGGTATTTTAGCATAATAACATTACACAAAATAAACTTATGGTTCAATGGGTGAGTCTTTTTATTTATATCCTTATAAACTAGATCTAACCCAAGTGTATTTAGGTTAGAATTAACTACGGTTAATTTTGAACTAACCCTAGTTGAGTTAAGGAGGGGACATGCAATTAATATTTAGGATAGAGATCCCATTATTTAAGCATGGCTCTCCATTTCTAAATTTAATGCATTTAGGAAAATATTTTAAATTCCTTGAATTTAATGATGATGACATCATCATGACCTCATTTTTATTAAAATTCATTTTTATAAAATTTAAATTCACTAATTACACATGGAAATTCAACTTAATCATTTAATTTTATTATTTAATTCATTCTAATTAGCATTTTTTCACTTTAGGAATTATTTGAATGCCTCGCTTAATGGGTTCAAAGGCCAAACTTTCAATTTTTTATGTTGTAAGTTAACTAAAGATGAGTTTGTGAGAGGATACTATTGAATATAGGATAATACCCCAAATAGGGATTCCTCAACATGATTATGAGCACTAGTGTCTAATTTGTGGATGAAATTGGGGCATTCAATGATTCCTAATCTTAATACTAGTAAAAATCAATCTTAAGTCTAGTTGGAAGTTGATAGTATCCAAAATGGGGAATATATAGTTTGCCCCTATTTTGGAAGTCATTACAAGACACAAGCATAATAATGTCTTCTCAAAGAATGAAAAGGTTGCTAATGCTTAATGCCCTAGAAGGTGATTGATGAGTCATAGATGCCCCCTTGAGGGAGTGAGTGACAAATAAGGTCAATGATGTTAGCTCAAAAAGAAGGAATATGATGTGACCTATAGGTAATGAGGTTGGAAAGATTGATTTTCCCAAAGGAGGTTATGATCAATGGCACAATGAGATGCCCTAGTAAGGTAGGTAAAAAAGATGATTTTCCTAAAGGTAGTTATAATCATTAGCATAAGCAGGTGAAAATAATGATTTACCTAGAGGAAGTTACAATCATTAGCATAATGAAAAATGCCCCAGTAGGGAGGATAGAGATAATGATTTGTCTAAAGGTGGTTATAATAATTAGCATAATAAAAATTTCCTAGTAGGGAAGGAAAATGACAATGATTTTCCCAAAAGTAGTTATAATCATTAGCATTTAGATAGATCAAAACATAATGATTTAACCAAAGGTGTTTATAATCATTAGCACATTGGTTTTCCCCACTAGGTCATATGGAAGCATGACACAAATTATCTTTGCCCCAGTAAGGCAAATTAGGAAAATGGGGCTTATGTACTGAATTTATATTCATGGAGTAAGAATAAGCTGATACATAGGATAGGCATGAATTTGGGCTACCTTCTATTATGGATATGCACATCCTAAATAGAAAGGATTAAAATTCATTTGTGATATAATTACTTTGTATTTGGTTAATATTTGGATAGGTCAGGAATTTGTCAGGTGATCAAGGAGAAGTATTATGGCACCATTGCTTTTAAGATCCACTAAATTGATTTTTATTGTGGCTTGGGATATTATATATTATACTTATAGATAACTATAATAATAATGTGTATCCAAATCAAGGATAAACTTAGCTTAAATGCAAGTACAAATCACATAGGTGTAAGATATGAACAATCAAATCTCAAATGAATATACTATAATAAATTAAGTGCAAGAACAAACACAAATTCACAACTCAAGTATAATATATGTATAATCAAGAATCAAGTGTAAATAAATTGTAATAATCCTATGAAAATAAAAAAATAAAAAGGAAAAGAGGCAAATGAGAATAGAACAAACAAACAAATAAACAAAACACCAATAAAAATAAACAAACGAACAACAAAACATCAATAAACATAAATAAACACATAACAAAACATCAATAAATAAATAAAATTATCATAAAAAATTAAAAACTGGTTAATTAAAATGTTAATGTAAATATAAAACAAATTATTCATGCATGTGTAATAAATGTGTTACTCTTGGCAATAGGGTGACCCTTGTATACATAATATTTTCAACTTTCATCAAATACTGACACTTTACATCTTACAAGAACCCATTAAAACTCAATATCTCTAAGTACATGCCCTAAAGGGTGTACCAATAAATGGGTGGGTAGACCATTGGTGCTTTGTAGGATTGCTTTGTAGGATTGTTTTCCCTTGTTGCCACTTATTACTAATCTAACCAGCTCTTGAAGACCATTCCCTAAGTGATTACTCTTTTGTTACACACTCCTCTAGTATTTTTCAACTTGTAATACTTCTTTTCCTCAGCTTAATCCCCCCTTTTTAGTTATTTTTACTAGGTCAACTAGGTTGACCCTGTATAATTTCAAGTGATTTTTACTTAGGAATTAATTTGGCCTTTGGCCAACCTGGATCATGACCTAGTGAATAATTATCCAAAATTATGCTAGGTTGACTGGGTCAACCTTTTTGATCAAAATTTTTGGAAGGGTTTAGGGTCAAATATACCTATATATACAAGATCATTTCATCATTATTTCAATATGCAGTCAATAGCTATTATTTACTTACATTTCCTTACAATCTACTCTTCCACCGTTCTATTTAAGGAATCTTAACTTAGGGTTTCTACTTGGAGAAGATAGTCTTGTGGATAAGTCTTGGATTCTTTGGCCTTTCTTAGTGATCCTTATAAACCACAAAAAACTCTTACAAGGACTCTTGGACCAAGGGAGAGATTGAGTCTCAATAGGTTCATCATTCAGGTAAGTATTCTCTAACTTTTCTCTTCTCTTTAGTAGATAAAAGTAGCATAAGTATTGGCTTCAAATAAAATTACTCTTATTATTTCATGTATTAGGGTATTTCTCATATATAGCTTAATTGAGATTATCCTATGCATGTTTTGATTGTTTAATAATCCCTCATATTGTGCCACAATCCTTGGTGAGCACTAGATTAAATTAAATTTACTTTGTTTTTTATTAATTTTTTAAGATATCAAAACATAGGACTCCTTTAGGGTTATTGGATGATTGTGCTTGACTCAAGGCTTTGGAACCCTCCCTAGCACCATGTATTGTGATAATAGATCCCCTAAATCCCCATATTGGTAATGTTCCTACTTAACAAATGTGTCCCCAATTAGAAGTGTATGGTATGATCTATCCTCTCTAAGTTAGGATTGATTTATAGACATGATTCATTTTTGATTGCATAAATTTTAGTGAACCTAACTCTTATAGGTTTTAATTTCACTTATTTCAATATTTTATCATTTTTATTATCATATATTTGTGATGCTATGTTGACTATATTGACACAATACTAACTTCTATACACATGTTTAACACATAGTCATATCAATATGACTCTATTCAATCTATGCAGGTTCTTCTTCATGTATAGGCTACTAGGTTGACCCAATCAATAAAGTAAAAGTTTTTAAGATTTTTAAAATCTAATTTAGCATACTAGGTCAATGCAGTCGACCCTATACATTTTTAGGCTATCAATTTTAGGAATGGATTATAAAGATGGTTAGTCAAACATTATTCATGTAAACATAGGGAATGCATAAAGAGATTAACAAACTAGGCCAACCTATTCCAATAGGGTTTTCAAGTGATAATGAAGAATAATTTGAAAGAAAGGAATATCAATTACCTTTTCAAGTGATTCCACCATACAAGAGTGTCTCCAAGCATGTTTTTCCCCTTGATCTATTCTTCTTATCTTTGTCAATAATGGATGCCAAGCTCCTCCATCATCTGAAGATCACTATGCATAATCTAGGCTTAAGAAAAGAAATCTAATCTATGCCTATCAAATTAATCTTTCAAATAAGACACAATTATCAACATAAAGAAAGCTTATGGAGATAATTATGCATTATAAGTTTACAATATTTTAAATTTTTAAAATGATGGTGAGAGGCCTTCTATTTATATATTTTCCAAATGGGATAGAATCAACCATGATCATCCATCTCAAGATTGAGATGTGTGGCTATGAACTAATCTAATATTTAAAATTTAATCCATAAATATCCTCATAATGATTTGTGATAAAGAAGCATTAATCAGGCATGCATGCCCATAAACCTAATATTTGTTGCATTTATGGCTTGGTGATGCTACCCCATAGATCATATCACTAGCTAATACAAATGTTGAGAATCAAATTATAATAATGAAATAATCAATAACCTCCATGGAAAATCCACTTAATATTTTGATTTGAATAATTATCTTAAACAATATTAATCAATTTTAGTGAAATTCTTTATAAATTGGTGCACAATTAATCAAAATAATCAGTAATTAATATTACTGTGTCATAATTTGACTTGGGAGGAATTAAAAAGTGATGTTAGATACATATGGATCAGTACCCCATTTAGGATGTTACCAACACAAAATAATAAAGGTACATAACATGTACAAATTAATTGAAATAAAAGAGTGATCCAAAGCACAAAAAGGCAAAATATCATTTTTAGTGAGTTTAGTTATTTTGGCCTAAATTGTGCATTTGAGTGCAATTCAAGATTGACAATTTCAATACAAATAATGTTAGGAATTAGATGTATACATTTTTCCCTCATTTGAGAATGCATAGGGAGACATTTAGGCAAAGTAAAATCTTTTCAAAGAAAAGAGTTGTCAAGAAGAAATTGGAAATGATCTATGATGCCCCCTCAAAAGGATATACTAAGATGAAAGAGAAGGATGGAATCTTGAAAAAAGAGATAAAGTGAGAGATTAAAACATGGAATAGATCACATCTATATGATCTAATGCTTATACATGTGGTTACCATCAATGACAAAAATATAATTAGAGGTATAATGGAACCTAAATATGGGGGGAATAAGAAGGATTCAATATAAACATATAAGAGACACACTTTGAATGCACCCAATTTGAGAGTGAAAGTTGTGAACTTATGACATTGAGCAATCCAAAGACAAGTTGTACACTAAAATAGTGCCATCATGGGTAGTAGTCTGGAGATCTTGGAATTAGACTAAAAGGAGAACATGGTCTCCAAAAAGATGATAATAAAAAGTACCCTAGTAGGGTAGATTTGATTTTTATAAGATAGTTTTACCCTAATAGGTCCAATTTTGATCATTTATAAATAATAAATAATGGCTTCCCCTATAGGGCTGATCTATATTTGTTAACCAGTTTAAATTTTATGCCCCAGCATGGGTAAATGGCAAGCAATTAGATCAAAGATATAACCTAAAACATAGATTAAAGTGAGCAAGTGTAAACATAGATGTAATGGTGTAATGGATTAGAAATCCATAAAAACTAGGCATAATAGGATGCACAAAGTGATGAAAAAGATGAAAATAAAACTAAAGGTAGCCGAGCTAACCTTAATAGAAATTGAGTACTACCTATGTAGTCCAAATGAACCTCAAGATAATGTAGTTCACCCAAAATTGGAAGAGAATGGATTGAGGGATGATGAAAACTAGCCAATGATTGATTAGACTCATGATTTATGTGAAGAGATACATGTTTAAGTATATATTTATGTGTTAAACCTATTGATCCTAGTTTATGCATAGTGATCTTGAGATCTGTTCATCAGAGTTATGTTGATGTTTAAGACTTGAATCTAGAACACAAAGTGATTGCTATAGTAAAATAAATTAGGCATCATAAGTATCAAGAAATTATGAGGAAATGATATTTAAAATGCATAGAGTTGGTTCAAATGTGAATAACTATAACTGAGGATAATAGTAAAACAATGAACAAAACTAGAGTTACAACTATTTACATTTAAACAAAAAAGGAAAAAAAATATAAATGAACCTAAATTAAATCAAGAAATGAATAATCAGGACTTAAGTAGGAAGAATAATGTTTAAAAAAAAAAGAACAAATTAATAACATGAGATCAAGATATAAAGACTCAAGATCCATGTGAATCATCAAGATGTTCTTGAAAATAAAAGAGAAGAGTAAAATCAAATAGCGAATCACAAGAGCAAGGTGAGACAAGTAGTAATAAAATGAGAAAAGAAGAAGAAATTAATGAGGATATAAGAAAGCAAAAAAAACACCAATAAAAATCAAATAAACACACATAAATAAAATCCAAGTTAGTGAGGTTTAAAAATGATTGTTCATGTACATGTAGTAGAGGCGTTACATTCTATGACAATGTAACAAAGAATGAGGACACAAAAATTATTCCATAATTAAAGAGGAATAATGGATAAAAATGGGGAAGAGAAGAAAAATAAGGGGTTGGTTGAGTTGACTCTAGATGTATAAGATATGTGGATGCTACCTACATAGTTCCATGGATGCATGTTCCAACATGAACTTTAGATCCAATGTAGTTTTCCTAAGAAGTGGGATAGAAGAAAAAGGTGATGACCAAATATATGATTGATGTTGTAGAAGAAATGGAAGATGTGACAAATTATAATGGTCTTACAAGTGAAAATATAGTGAGACAAGGGAGAAATATCTTGCAAAATGTCAAGTACATGAGATAGAATTATTGAAAAACAAAAAGTCAGTGAGATGGTTGCTTTAAAAATGATAAGAGTGTGAGGATCAAAACATACAAAAGTGAGACAATGGTTTTTTTTTAGATCATTTTCTAATGTTTTTGGGATAAAATATTTACAAAGAGGGAACCAACTAGTCAAGGATATGCTCGTTCGAGAATAGAAGTTCCTATAAATAGCTAAGCTAGCTATAACAACAATCATGGATATAAATAATGGACTAGAGAACTAATGATGATCTCTAATAACATCAAAATCTAGATAAAATGGTACATGATCATAAATTGATGAGAATGAGGATATTAAAAGGATAACAATGTTTAGGAAAGAGCAATAAATAATTATATAATAGTGCATAGTGTGAAATCAATCTGAAGAATCATGTGGTAGGCAAAGATATTGAGCTAAAAAGATGGCCTTGATCACTTTTCTATATAAAAATATATAAAATACTATTTTGGCTAAACTAATTTGTAGAATTGGTGTTGAAGGTGTTCGTAATGTTGATTAGACATAATCAGGATCATAATTGGTTTAGGAACAAAAGTGTTTAGGGTAAAACAAGCCTAAGACAGAAAATAATAGGGTTCTTAAAGAGAATGATCCAAAGAATAGGGTCCAACAAATGGATGGTCCAGGGTGAGATAAAGAATGAGGTTCTTAAGGATAATGGTCTAATGAATATGGTTCTAAAAGAGAATGGTACAAGGTAGGATAAATGTGTTCAAAGTACCAACAATCCAAAATCTTTCACTATCTCGAGTCGTGAAAGTAATAGGGCTCATGTGAGAGTGGTCCAGCATGGTATACAATGGTAGGATAAATTTACTTCAGCACAAGTTACCTCTAAGAAAGGGGTCTTATATACAATGGTTTTAATCTATTCATGCATAAAACCTCTTAAGGTTCATAATGTTCGTGGGCTCTGGAAGTTCTTCACCATCAAAAAGTAGCCAATTGTTATGCCCTTAATCCATAGTCTGCTATGATAACATATGGTCCCATCTAATTAGGTTTGAACTTTCCTTTTTTTATTGTGTTTAGCATTTATGCTCTTTTGGTTCTTTTTCAAGACCAAATCACCAATATTAAACTCTTGAGGGAGAATTTACTTGTTGTATCTTCTCTACAATTTGTTCTAATAGGCTTGTAAGTTTTCTAGGGTAACACAATGCTTATCATCAAGAAGTTATATCTCTTTTAACCTTGAGACTTTGTAATTCTTGTCATCTTTAGTATGCTCTAATTATACTCATAATGATGAAAACTAGATCTCAATTGGGATAATATCTTCTATGCCATATATAAAGGAGTATGGAGTGGTTCCCATTGGGGTTTGATTACTAGTTGTGTAAGCCCAGAGGGAAGCAAATATTTACAACTGCCAATTACAACCAACATCATTTATAATCTTCATTAAAATAGATATAATGGTCTTATTTGATGCCTCAACTTATTTATTGCCCTTCAGGTTATATGGAGTTGATTTCTTATGCTTGATTTTGAACTTTGTACAAAGGTCTTTAACATCTCTATTCAAAAAGGATCCACCATTATCAGATATAAGGAGAGTTGGGATGCCATATCAAAAAATGATATGGTAATGGATGAATTTGGCTATCTACTTCCTAATAAAATAAGTGAGAGGAATTGACTCAACCCACCTAGTAAAATACTTAGCAGTAGTCAAGATATGATTATGGTCATCTAAAGATGTTGGGTTTATTTTCTTGATGAGATCGAGGCCCCAAGTAGAGAACAATCATGGTGTTGTGATCGATTGTAGTGGTAAGGAAGGTGCATGTATAAAATTTCCATGTTGTTGATAAAAAACACACCTCATCACATAATTTAAAGCATATGCCTCCATTTTTGGCCAATAATATCCTATTTGAAGGAGATTCTTTTCTAAACCTACACTATTGGTGTGGGCCCTACACATTCCTTCATGAAGATCCCTTAGCACTATTTTGAATTCTCCTAAAGATAAACAACAAAGTATCATTCCATCATAGCCTTT
Organism: Torreya grandis; assembly: GCA_037957365.1. Lineage (NCBI taxonomy): Eukaryota > Viridiplantae > Streptophyta > Pinopsida > Cupressales > Taxaceae > Torreya > Torreya grandis. The sequence continues at coordinate 3,188,559 of JARHVA010000435.1, forward strand.
AAGATAAATCATGTTTCCAAGGATGATATAATGTGATAAATGGTGAAGGAAGACTTCATGTCTATTATTAGAAAGGTCGGCTAGGAAAATGTGATCATGGAAGTAGTTATAAAAATCTTGGAACCGTGGTACTTTAGGTGGGGGATTAAGACTAGTAATGGTGTATACCCTTTCTGAATCTAGTATAATATGTGTAAGCTGAAGAATATTCTCAATCAAAAACTAATACTCTTTATCACTACCATTAATCTATATCATTGACCTAATCATTGACATTGCATTTGTAGATCTATTATTGACCCTTGGAACTTGTTCTAACTATAGGATTTAAAATGTCCTTCAAGATTATCAATAATTTTCTTGTAAGGAATAAGCTTGTCAACTTTGGTTGATACTAATCATTGGTTTGATTGATGATCTACTATAAATCACCATAAACCTTTAAACTCTATATATCCCACTGTATAGCAAGGTAAAGCCCTGTAATCAATGCCTCATGCACAACCATATTATTCATATAATGAAATTGTATATGAAATTCTTTGGGAATCAGATCCACTTGGGGTGTAATCAATAATATGTCATCTCTAGATTCATGGGATGTAAAAGAGCCATCAAAATATAGCTTTGATTATTCAAGTTCCTATGGTGTTTGTTCTATTACCATAATAGAATCATTTGGAAATTTGAATTTGATTGGTTGAGTGTCTTTGATAGGGGCATCTACAAGTTGATCCATAATAACCTACCCCTTGATTATTTTTTAATTCTAATACTCAATGTCAAACTCACTTAGGATCATGACCCACTTAGCCATGCATCCTTAAAAATTTGCTTTAGACAATAGGAATTTGAGAGGATCCATGTTGGTGATGACAATAGTTTTTTTTTTAGCATATAATGTCACAACCTTTGGGTAGAAAACACTATAGTTAAAAATACCTTCTTAATATGCATATAATTATGTTCATAAGCCACTAGAGTATGTCTTAAATAGTATATTGCATGTTCTTTACCTTGATCATCCTATTGGTCTAAATGTGCCCCCAATACATGCTCTATTACCGATATGTAAATAAAAAGTGGTCATCCAAGTGTTAGAAATCTGAAGACTAGCAGATTGACCAAGTATGTCTTGATTTTTGAAAATGATATCTAACAAGATTTATCCCATTAAAATGTGATCCCTTTCTTTTAACTATGGGTAAATGGGTGGCACTTATTTTCCAATTGATAAATGAACCTGCGTATAGATTGGATATTTCTTTGTAGGGTTTAAAGATATTTAAGATTTTTAAGTGGAGTCATTTCCATAATGGCCTTGGTTTTTTTAGGGTTGAATTTTATCCCTTTTTTGATACAATGAAACCTATAAATTTCCCTTAGTTTCTCTAAAGACACACTTTTTAAGATTCAGGCAATATTTATTTTCATGAAGCCTCTAAAAGATTCTTTATAAAATGCCAAGATGTTCATACCTTGTTCTTAATTTTGATAGTATGTCATGAACATAGTTTTCAATAATATCATGCATCATGTTATGGAATATGATAGTCATGGCATGTTGATATGTGGCTCCAAAGTTATTTAAGCCAAATGGCATGTCTTGATAACAAAATTTTCCCCATAGAGTGTTGAACATAGTCTTGTGTTGATCTTATTGAGCTATCTTGATCTGATTGTATCCATAAAAGCTATCTATTAAGCACAACATCTGGTACCCAACAATTGAATTGATGATCATGTCAATGTTGGGTAGAGGAAAATCATCTTTGGGGCACACTTTGTTGATATATCTAAAATTAGTACAAAGATGTATAGTTAGGGTATTTTTACTCACTAGGACTATGTTTAAAATTTTAAATTAATCCAATATTATAATGAAACCTAATCCTGGAAACTTTTTTAGTTCTAATTTAACCAATAGGGTCATACATGGATGCATCTTACTCAATGTTTTGCTTGAATATTTTTGGAATTGGGATGGATAATAAGGAGATGCATAACCAAATATAGGTCTAATCTTAGCATGTTGAAGTATTCCCATGCCAATATATAAAATACAATCCCTCAAGATAGATATAATATGTTCATGTTTTACTTTAGTAAGGGAAGCTCCAAGATAAATAATTTTGGGATCCTCATAGGTTCCCAAGTTTAATTTTATTATGTTCTCTACAAGGAGTGTGGATTTATCTTCTAAAATTCTAGGAAAATTATGATCATGATCATCTTCTTTTACTAAATCTTCCTGATGTTCCTTCCAAAGATATGGATAGTGCAACAAATCAGAATCTGCCATCTTAGATAAAGACCAAGTAGAAAAAACTTCTAGAAACTCAAGATCAAGATGCTTAAACATTTCCTATTGTTATGAAGAAATTCTTGTACTATATATATAAATAGGACTATATCGACCTTTTTCATCCTGAGGGGATGAACAAATTTTTTGACCTAAGAGTGCTTGAAATAGGTTTTCACTCAAAGACTTATCTTTTTGTTTACATTTTTCCCTAATAGATGAGTGAATCAAAGAGGTTTTCACCCAAAGATCTTGATGTTTTATTTTTATTATGACTAAGAAAGTTTACCTACTCTCCAAAGTACGTATAAGGATCTAATGAAAAGTCAAAGCCTTGTTTTTGATCGCCAATGGACAATCCATCTCATAGGCCTATGTATTCTATAATTGATTCTTCATTTTGAAACTCATCCAACTATATGACTAAATTGTGCTAGTCCTAATCAATGAGTTCAAGATGAAAAAGTTATAAGGAATATTTGGGGTTTTCTTCAAGATGGGAATCTCTAATAAATTTACAAGGTTATACTTTAGTAGGGGAAGATCCAATGGTATATCTTTCTTTAGGATGGGAAGGTCCAATATTTAAGGTTAAAATAGCATTAGAATCAAATATGTTCATGTTGTAAATATATTTGAAAAGGTTATAATGGGATGTTGTGTCACTATCAGGAGTCTCATCACTAGTCAATTTGAAAGAATCACTATCAAAAGTTATGAGGTCAACCCTAGGTGATATAAATTTGAGACCATTATTTAAATTAGGTAATCTAGTTGATAAGGGTTCCAGGATTTATTATACTCATCAGATAAGGCCTTTTCTTATACAATCAAGATGATTCATGATCTAATTATAGATAGGATACTTTGGATTTTGAAATAAATGAGCAATGCCTTCATAATATAACTAATATCCCTTGGTAAAAGCCTCTTGATATTTATTTTGTGTAATAACAAGTACAAAAACCATAGGGTTTTTTGTTGTTTCTTCTTCTATTGTCAAATAATGTTGGGTCCATTAGGATTATTTGATGGTTTAGGCTTACTAAACATTTTGAGATTTAGGAAATTTTAAAACATGGAAGGCATCCTTAAGACTATATGTGTAAATGCCCACATCTTTAATAACAACATGCTTCACAAGAGTTACAAGAAATGGATTAGCTGAAGTGGAAGCAAAAGATCACTAGGGTTGATATAATTGAATGGAGGTGGATGTGAAAATATAGCCTTGTTCTTTTATGAAATAAATTTAAAACCTAGACAATAGTTATAATTATGTAACTTAGACTCAATATATTTATATTATTGATAAGGTTGTTGATCGGTGGGAATAGTAACCTCGATCCCACCATGGGGAAACTTAAGGAACCGGTGCAAAGTGGATGGAATGGATTGTTCTTCATAGATATAAATATGACCAATAAATATGTTATAAGGTATCTCATTATCCATAATATGAAGTAATATATGGTGGGAAATAGACCCAATAATGATTAGTAACAACATAGTAAAAGTAGATTCCCTTTTGACATTATCATAAGCCTTAATGGTGATTGTCTCTATCTTAATGTTTTTTTTAATGTATCCCAATATTTATACCAACTTAAGAGAGATGATGCTCATCTTTGAACCATTGTTTATAATAATCCACTTAATTTTATGTTTTTCCTTGATTATTTCAATGTAAAATGGGTTATTATGGCTCGATCTAAGTGTAGACATGTCTTTTTTATCAAATGTGACTAAAAAAAATGAAGATAAATATCCCATAAGGTTCTAGAATTGTTCAATATTTATATCATTTGGGAATAGTAGATTATTGGAAAAAAATTGTTAAGGATAGTTCTATGGACTTCATATGTCCTCAAGAGATCTAATATGGAAATATGTATAGGAGTTTTTCTCAATTGGTCTGATAGACTATAAGGATTTTCAACATTGGGATGAGATGGCTTGGATTTGGCTAACATATTAGTAGGATTTGGATTCATTGGTACAATGTTCACATTGGGCTCCATGGAAGAAGTAGGTAAAGGGCCTTAGAGAGTAACTCATGAATGTATAGTTATGATTTCACAACCTATAGGTGGCAAGGAGATAATATAATCAAAAGATGAAGGTAAAGGGCCTTGGAAGGTGACTTAAGGGCATCTAGTTGCATTGCTATAATTTTGAAATCATCAAGGAGCCATTATAATTAGAGGAATGGTGTTTTCCAAAAATAGTAAACTATGGATATAGAGTTACAGCTGAATTGTACAAACTTGATATGGTATTACTAGAGGGAGAGGGTTTTGACCTTATAATAATGGGTCCTAGAATATGAGAAACATGATATGGTTCACGTGGTCTAATAGTAATAGTGGTAATATGGGTTAAAGAAATGCATCCAACAATGTTGTTATAGTCAAAAAGCATGTTGTTATAACCCAAATTATTAGTGTGGGTATTATGATCATGATTATGATCATGTTGATTACAAGTTTGACCCTAATTTTGGTTCTGATTCTACCTTTATCCTTGGTTTTTTCCTTGGTTTTGATTATTCCTTGGTGGTGGTTGATTATGTTGAGGAAAGGGGTCCTTGTAGATTCCCATATCCTAATTAGTGTCCTGATTAGGGGCCATATTAATCTCAACTTCACCACTTTCAATGAGATCTTCAATAATATGTCATAATTAGACATAATGATAGACATTTTAACCAATACCAAGATGAAAGTTTCACCATACATTCTCTTGATACCAATCTAACTTTGGTTGATCTTGAGGAAATGGCCTTAGTACTAGCCATACAATTAGGTTGGTTGCTATGATATTTTGGAACACTATTTCAATTGGCTCTCCCAATTTCTAATGACCTTGAAACTATTATGGTTTATCATCTATGGAGGTTGTATCTAAAAATTAGGTGGTGGATTAGGAGGAGCTAATTATACATTTGGGGCTAGTAGATCCTGAACCATTTGTACATGTCATACTTCAATTACCCCATTTCCAACCATGTTTTTGTTTTTATTAAAGCCCTTAGGCTTATCTTACACAACTATTGGACTAGAATATTTGGTCAGATTTGAATTTTGACTCTATGTAAAATTATTTACAAGGCTTTTTCTAATAAGTTCCTTATCAATTTGCACCCCTTTATCAATGATTTCCTCAAATGAGTTAGCATAAGCTAGTCATATATTTTTCATGACCTCAGAATGTAAGTTTTGTATAAATATGTCCACTAACTATTTGTCTAGAAAATAATGTTAAAAATGACCTAATAATTCTCTCCATCTCTGTAAGTATGTGATGAATCTTTCTCCATCATGTTATTTGGATTCACAAAAGTTAACAACGATCAATTAATTCTAAATGTTGTATGATAAATGGTTGCTAAACTATTTAGTTAAGTCATTCCAATCCACAATAGATCCCTTGGATAAATCAAGTAGACAATATAGAGCTTATACCATTAAATTTCATGAAAACAAAGAAAGAAAATAAATGCTACTATAAGCAACCTCCTGGCATAAAATCCCTAACTATGTTCTTATGGGTTACCATTTCCTTTGTATTAATCAAATTTAAGCACCTCAAAATGAGATGGAAAGGGGACTTAGAGAATAGATAGATCAAATATATATGGACATATCTTATCAAAATTATATTATTTAACTATATTATTTGTCTCTAATCGTGTCATAATCTCTTTCATGGAGTTCCACTCTTGCATGTTTGGTGCATTCGTGGGTGGAACATAATGTTATTTAGGTGGTATGTGCCCCTGTTGTCACTATTGGACTGGAATTTAACCTTGTTATTAAATGGATTTGGTAAGGATGTACACCTTATGATCCTTGACTTGGTTTTGGTTCACTCCTCGAGTCAAGTGGATAGGTGGTCGATTCCTAGGAATCTATTGCCTTGAATCAACCATGTTCTACTAGTTTTAGGGAGTTATTTGTTTATTCACAATTGTCAATGTTGGTTTAGATGAACTATCCAAATTATTTTGAGGTATCCTCTCAATTTGAACTAAATATTTGGGTCTCTATAATTGTAAAGTGACAAGAGTTTCTTGATGACTAAATAATATGTGTTTTGTGTCTAGAAAAACATTTTGCACAACCTCTTACATATTTTTATGTTCATTTGAGACTCCTTGATCAATAGTTATTATGTTATCAACCAATATTTATTGTGTAGTTTCAATCACATTTGTTTGTTCCTTGGAAGCATCATTGTGGATTAAATTAGCAACTAGGGAGTTAGTTAAGTCCATGATAATCTGGTTTGTATATCATTGACTTATTTTCTTAATCTTGGTAACAAGATCTTGATCAGTTGGTTTTGACTCTATAATTATTTCCTTACCATTGTTAGAATAAGAAGAAGGTATGTTTGTGTTTGCAATGTTTGTGAAAACTTGCTCTTGTTGTTGTGCTACTTCTCTAACTAAGATATGTAATTACTCCATAGGAAACTATGAGGGTAGTCTAACACCCATTTTGATCAACCTTAGAAGGGATTCATCTTGGCTTTATTGGCATTCAACATACTCTTCCTCGGTTCCTAAAATTTAAAGAATGTCCTCAAAGATAATGGAATTGTCTTGACCATCATAAAAACTCTCATCCTCATAGATAGGGCCATAAGAGACCCCACTATGACATAACCTTTGAATCATGTCTAGAAAGGATTGCTTTATATATTTGACTAAATTTAATACAATTTTGTGTAAACATTTAAATAAGGTATGGATTTTTATCTTTCTTCCAAATAAATGACTAAAGTACCAAAGAGACTATAAAAGGAGGGTGGCATAGAACCACACAAAATTAAAAGAATGATGTTAAAAAATTTACTCAACCTTAGGTAAAGATGAAATCATATGAATTTGAAGAAGGTATGATAACTCAATAATCTAAGGTGAAAACTAGTACACCAAAGCCTAGATTTTTGTGATACATCAATACCATAAAAGCTAGTCCAACTTCAATGAGTTGCTACTAAAATATTATAATGAAGCCCTTTAGATTAGGAAGGAGACAATGCAAACCAATAAACTCATGATGTGGAAACATGCAAGAATTCCTAAGTATAAAACTAGAACAAAATGGGCAACACAATGCCACCACATGGTAATAGGAATGGTAGTATAAAATATGTTCTAGGTTTCAAATCATGATCGATATGTAAGATGACTTAAGTCCACCAATTATGATAATGATAATGAGTCTATAAATGGCCTTCAATCCAAATTGGAAATTGAACTCAATTTTCCTCAAGTGAAGTGTAAATGGCAAACTGAATTTAACACATCAACTTTATGAACTTAGAAAATCGAAATTTCAAATTTAAACTATCAATGAAGGACTTAAGAAAATTTGGGAAGTGGTTTAGACTCAAATAGGCAGCATAACTGAATGAATTAGATGATATGACATAATGTTTAAGATGAAAAATTTAAACAAGGAAAATATTGATTTTCACTTGGACAACATAATGCCTCCTTGCTCAAGAAATTGTGGACAAAGTGTTTTGGTTATGATATGTGTTTATAAGAAATTTTTGACTCAAGTCAATGAACAAATAATCTAAAAAGACTAAAATAGACCAATACAACTAAGTAATCATCCTAAATCCTTAAAACTTACAAGGTTTTATGATATTGTTGAAATCCATCTTTATATGCACACTTGAGATGAAATTAAGTGTTCATCCAAAATAAAAGCACATTATATGGTAGGGTATTTTACACCCCAAATTGTATCAAATGATAATATAATGAAATGGACTTTGGGACACACCTCATATTAACAATATTTCTATGACAAGTGGGGTTTGTCTAAAAATCTAAAAGTTTACAACCATCTAGATGGATCCCATGTGTAAAAACTTTCATGTTTCCATACAAAATAAGTAACACATAAATTGGATCCTTATCTAATGGATTGTTGTGAAAAGGTCTTGTCATTTTTACAACCAATACATCTGTCAATTATTCAATATAGTATGATGTCCAAAATTATCATACGTTCTAAGTTGGCTTGCAAAAAATAAATATGGTTTAACTACTCAAACCATCATCCCAATGGGGCAATCCTAATTTATATACCCCCATGGAGAGGGGTTGAATATGGTGTTGGGAGATGAATCCTAGAGTTCAATCTTCCCTAAATAACTCATGGAAGGTAATGATGTCCCCTCATAAGAAAAAATGCATGAAAATAAAAATATAAGTAAAAAGGCTTTATAGGTTGGTTTTAGATCACCCAAACCATGAAAGTTTTGAGGAGAACCTAAAAAACTTCCATTTTGTGCCTTAGGCAAAAGCATAATTTTCAATGAAAATATCACTTTTGATCACTCGAGTTCCCTGTAGGGGATGGGGGAAGAGCATACACATGCAAATTCATTTTTTTTCAAAAAATTTAACAAAACAAATGATAAATGACCTATACAAAACAAAACTTTGAAGTGAGTTTGGTTTTAAGCACCAAATTGAAGTATTTGGTGCTATTCTTTAAACCCTTGGCCTTAAGTTACAAAAAATATTGAAAAACAATCACAAAATATTCAATATAAACATGCATTTTTCCTTTTAAAATAATTGGAAAGTTTCTAGTTCTTTTTAAGCACCAAAAAGAGGTTAAAAAGACTTAATTAAGCTCAAATTTGTCACTTTTCATGCTAGTAATACATAATAAGTTATATAGTCTTGTTTAGATTTGACTCACTTTAAATTTTGAAACAAGAAACTTGGTTTTATTACTCTTGGGTCTAAGTATAAAAAAAAACAAAGACCAATGCTACTCAGTATTGACCGGTGTCAATTCATGTAAGACCATCACTAGTTGAAACCCAAATGTTACCAATTGAAACCAACCACCAACAATCACTAGTGAATCTAAAGGCAAAAATGTTATGCTTGAAAATGTTTGTTAGGATAAAATATCTAAAATATAAGCTTCTAGATCAATACTATGTTCATACCAGAGACTTACGTTACTCTAATTGTTAGAAATAAACTTGAATAAAAGATCAAAAAGCAAAAATTTAAGGATATATTAGCCTAAATCAGCACTTGAATATGACAATCTCAAATCATTTAACATATTTTTAGTGATTTTGGCATAAATTATGCATTTGAGTGCAATTTGAGTAAGATTGACAATTTCAACACAAATAGTGTTTGGATTTGCATGTTTACATCAAAAATAGGTTTCTACAAGGCTAGGTTAACCTAGTCGACATAGTTATCATAGTTTGAAAGTTTTAATCAAGGTTATTCAATAGTAATCTTACTTATCTCCATCTTCCAACCCACCAAGGCTCCTTTCTATCCTTCTCTCTCTTTCCTTATAGTTTTATTTTTTAAAGTTTGCAATCTTTAAAACTACCCCTATACAATTAACTAGCTTAACCCTATCAATGTAGTTTTGTATTGTGTTTTATCTAAAAAGCTAGGCTGAGTCTGTCAACATAGTTTATTTTTAGACCCTTACTTTCCTAATACAGAGGTGATACTATCAACCATATTCTATATTTTTACATACATTATTGACTGAATTGACACTATATTGTGTTTCAAAGTTGGAATTAACCCTTATATGCTAGTAACTAAATTTCACTATTATTTATTATTTCTTGAATGATTATATTATATCACATATTATAATTAGGTGGTTTTTAATATACCATTTATTTTCACTATTTTCTCTTTTATTCACACACTACCAAATCATAAAATCTCAAAAAGCATTTTAAAAATTATCTACCCAAGGCCTACCTACTTGGATTTCATCACCAAGAGGTAAGTCGACTTGTTTTTTAGGCCAAGTATAAACATGTGGTTAATTGTATATTTTGGCTAAGAATATAACACCCTTTTCACTGTGGTGTCTAAAGTGAGGGGTAGGCCACAATACCAAGCTAGTACCATTACCAATATATATCCCTTTCAGCCCAAATGTCCTAAAACCATCCTTATATTGCTTTCTAGTTCCTTGATTATAGACAACATCCTATCATATCTAAAAATCATATTATAATAGTCTAACAACATTCAAGATGACCACTTATTTATCTTTTACTTTCCATGTTGACTACTAGCTCTTTGCTCAATTATATGTTGTATTTCAAGAACATACATTAACTAGAATTCATGCAAGGTTTTATCCTATGTGATTCAATTAGATAACCTCATTGACCCAATTGATTATGTATTTCCTTTCATTTCTTTCTTTCAAAGTACTCACGAAATTTTTTGTATTTCAATACATAGTCTTTCATGTTGACATAGTCTCTTACAAATTGAATTTTTTAGCCACTACATACTGTACTAGGTTATCCCTATCGATTATATATAATTTACAGCCCTTATTTTCTATAATAGGTCAGCCTTGTTGCCTCTATACAATTTCTAAACCCTACCTACTATACTAGGTAGACCTTATTGACTCTGTACACTTTCCAAACCCTGTCTTCTATACTATGTCAATCCTGTTGACTCTATACAAAATTTTAGACCCTATTTTCTATATTAGGTCAACCTAGTCAAATATGTACTTTTTTTTGCTTTCCCTATCTATCGACCCTATTCTCTATTTCTCCTTCTTAGAATTTTTTTCATTTGTCTCAAGTCATCATGGATTCCCCTCTTAAAATCTTCTTGGAAAACCTTAATCCATTTAGACACTATATGGGGTTCTCTTTACTTCTTATATATTTTTTCCTCTTATTATCTTGTGGGGCATCTTGTGATACACATCCACATATTTATCTAGACTTTGGGGAATCTTGAGATACCCACCCACATATCATTTCAAACTCTGGGGCATCTTGTGATGCCCATCCTTACATCTATTTACCCTTTAGGGCATATTATGATGCCCACTATTACTCTTCATGTCATGATACTAAACTAATTCAACTCCAAGAAACCTTTTGAGACACAAGATTGTCTCTCACATTCTCATCCTTGATATAGATGTTAGTGTAGGATCCTTTGCTTCTTTTCATGCTTTCTATCCACATCTATCTAACACTTTTTGTAGGTTACTTACATGGGTCTCTCCCTCTAAAATAGTTCTCTTATTAAAAACCTTTAGTCCTTTTTTTTTGTCTTTTGGTTTCCCCTTTCTCTCATGAGTTGCATTGTGAAATTGTGGATAGGACCTGGTCTTCCTCAATATGTACCATAGTTTCCTTTATTTTTCATACTATTTTTACACACTTTTTACATCGCTTGGATTTATATTTTGTGAGTTCCATTATAAGACCATGGATAGGACCTGGTCTTCCTTAAAAATACCATATTTATTATTCTATTTAAATTTTAAATGCTTTTTGTCACCATTAGGGGTTTCTCTTTTATGAGTTACAGTGTAAGACCATGGATAGGACCTAGCCTTCCTTAGAAAATTATGATCATGTCATTCCTTTTGTATAATGTGATTTTGTTGGAAATATTATTGTCATTGATGTCAAAAGGGGAATTATGTATGTTATTGATGTCAAAGGATCAACAAATATTGATGGAGAGAAGATTATGTCTTATAGTTACATAGTGCAAAGTTGTCATGCTTTTATAGAGACCATTTCTAGACCACTTGAAGAGTAATTAATAGATCTATAATGGGTTTTTAAAAATCATCTTAAATATATGCTTTATAGGTTTAGATGAAGATTAATAATATCAATAGTTATTTATTTTAGCTCTCAGCCATATCAAAGTTTTTTAGTTAAACCCTAAGGGTTTAAGCAATGGTGTTCACAAGCATGTTCTATTTTTATGTTCACTAGCTATAAATAGGAACTAGTTACCTAAGTTATCACTTAAGTCCTTATCATCATTATTCAAATAGTCCCTTCGACCTATCAATTACCATCTCAAGTAATATTCTAAGACTTTATATTTCTAAAGTCCTCTACTTAAGATTTATCCCAAATCAATCAATGGTTAGCACTTAATCATAGATTGAAGATCCAATGAAGCATAGAAATTTTATGTCAAAGTCACCTTCAAGTAAATGATCTAGTGACAAGTGTCACAATCATGGAGATTTCATTGTAAATCTATGAAGTGGTTTAAAGTTAAATAGTCAAGGATTAACATGAAGATCCAAGTATATCAATAGAGGTAACTGACAAAAATGATATAGAAGGCAAGCAAGGATACCAAGTGTCACATTCACAGGAGCTTATCTGAGATAAATTTTGATCTTGTCAGAAATCAAATGGTGAGTGTGTGATTTTACAATGAATATCTAAAAAAATAAATGGACTCAATGCGATCAAGTGATCAATGTTTCATGACATAGAGGTGAGTTAAAGACTAAGATATTTTGATGAGATTAAGAAAGTGTATTCATTTTAAATACTTAGGAAGTAGAAATATGATATTAAGAGATTGAGGTATAACATTAGATAGAGGTAAATTTTGTGCATATTTGAAGATCTAATGGCATGTGGGATCTTAGATCAAAAGATCTAATAGATGAATTTTAAATTTATAAAATTAAAGTCTGGAAGCATACAAAGATCTAATAGAGCATGTGATCCTATTAGAACATGATGTAACAGGCATGTTTTGAAGTTGATAAAATTGAATGAGGATCATCAGATCATGGCATGAAACTTAAGATCAATATTTAGTATTCAAAGGTTTATTCATCATAATGGTCAAGTAGAGGAACATGAAGGTAATCCATAAAATACAACATAGATAACAAAATTTATTACAGTGATCAATAAAATTTGTGTAATATGGCATGTGCATCAAAACTAAAACCCAATATATGCCAAAAATAGTAATGAGACCAAAAATCATGGTGGTATAACATGAGTTCAAGATGTGGGAAACTTCTTTTTCAATAAATATGAACTAAGTATAGAACTAACATGATGTGTTAGTAAACAATTATGACCATAGAGAAGATGTGGAAACCTAGATTTAATGTTTATTTTTGTCATCTAGGAAATAGTAAAGCTTTTTATTGTTTTCACTGCTAAATATATTTGAATTGAGAGAGAGAGAGAGAGAGAGAGAGAGAGAGAGAGAGAGAGAGAGAGAGAGAGAGAGAGAGAGAGAGAGAGAGAGAGATGAGAGAAGAGAGAGAGAGAGAGAGAGAGAGAGAGAGGTAGAGAGGAATATATTAATGAAGTGTGTCAAATAGATAAATATAGAGACACAAAGATAGAGGGATAGAGAGGAAGAGAAGAGAAGAGAAGAGAAGAGAGAGATGTGCAGAGCGTGAGCAGCTACAGACTAGACTTATAATAGAGAATTGAATTGGATTAATTTATAAATCAATATTGTAATTTGGAGTTATAGCTATATATATATATATATTTAATTGGTGGGTGCCATTAGATAAGCTAAGTTGGTGCTTAGTTAGGGAGTTAGTGATTCCTTAGAGTATGTGCTCTTAAATGAGGGGATTGATTTATTCTTAGGGTCAGTTCCCCTAAACATTATAACCAATGAGGTTTTTTATTATGAGGCTAGATTATAATAGTAGATTCTAGTATCTATTTTGATGGTGGTTTTTCCTATATTGGGTTTTCCATAGTATATCTAGTGTTGTGCATCTTTGTGTGTGTGTGATCTTTGAATATATGTTTTAATTTACATTAAAATTATTAAAATATTAATTTATTCAATCTAATGATTCACCCCCCTCTAGTAGATATTTGTCTTCCAAAAATTGGTATCAAATCGCTAGTTCCTTAAAAGAAACTTAATCAGCTCAGGTAGATCTTGGATGGTAAACACAAATGGATAGATAAGAAGGTTGTTCCTCAAATTAATCACCTCTATTTTATGGATCAAACTTTACATTTTGGATCATTAAAATGGAAGCATATTTATCTTCATTAAGGTTTGATGTATGAATGTCTATTGTAAATGAATATACAACTCCTACTACAACTCCTAATGATTAGGCTACCAAGAAATCATATGAGAGAAATGCTAGGGTTAAGAATTATATTCTATGTGGATTGTATAATTTAGATTTTGTCAAATTTATGTATTATCAAAATGCACAAGATATCTAGAATAAATTATAGAGCATCTATGAAGGGATGACAAAGTAAAGCAAACCAAGATAATAAAAAAAATCAAAGGAAAGTTTGAAATCCCTAAGAATAATGAAGAAATTAAAATTATAGAATACCTTATTAGATTAGATTAAATATTCAATGCAATCAAAGGCTTTGGAGATGAGATGAAAGATCTAATCATTGTCAAAAAGGTCCTAATAACTATGCCATCAAGGTATGAATCAAAACTCTCTATAATAGAGGAAGTAATTGATCTGGATAAACTCACTATTGATGAGTTGCATGGAACATTCACAACCTATGAGATAAGAATGGGAGAAATAGATACCTTCAAGAGAGAAGATACATTCAAACAATACAAACTAGTAAATGTAGAATCACCTATATCTAGATCTAAGAAGATTGATGAATAAGAATCCAACTTTGCCAAAGGATTAAGAAGAGGGTCTGGAAAGTACAAATGTAAGTTACCCTTTAAATGCTTTAACTATGGTAAAGTAGAAAATTTTATTGTTAAATTCCCTTATAACAAAAAGGATAACTCTAAGAAAGAAGATTATAGTAAAAAGGTGAAATCCACTATTTCAGGAAGAATAACTTCTTTAAAAACAAGAAAATCCTATACATAAAAGAAGATAGTGATTCATTGGATGATAATGATAGAATTGATGATGATCATGACTATGATTTTGTGGCTAAGGAAAATGAATTCCTATTTATGACATTAGGATCAACTTATATGGATCAATAAGAAGTTGAAAATATCAATAAAGAAGAGGAAGGAGAAGTGGATCTAGAGTGTGAACTCATCTATGCTCTAGAAGAATTTGACAATATGAGAAAAGAGAACTCAAAATAGAGGAAGCTTGGACAAAAATAAATTATAAAACTATCCAAAAGTTTTGAAAAAAATGATCAGATAGTGGTTATTCTAAAGACACAAGTTGAAGAGGCTAAAAGAATAGAATATGTAGTCATAATTGAACTACTATCTAAATATGATGAGTGCATGAAGTTAGAATAAAAAAATTGTGGCCTTGAGAAAAGAACTTGAGAAAGTTAAAGAATAATTAGACAAAGGTCTTAATATTAAATGAGATTTAGTAACTTTTGATGAGATAATCAACTCTCAAAAGCCATCAAAATAGAATTTGGTCTTGGTTATGAAAAAGGGAAAAGTCCCATAGCTAGTACATCTACTAATCTATATGAAAACTTAAAAGTAGAAAGAGAATTAGGAGTAAAGAAAGAGAAATATTTCATGAATATAGAGACAAGCACAAGAACTGCTGATGTGAAGAAATTTGAAGGAGAAAATAAGCCTTAAGAAAGGAAGAAGAGTAATGAGTAAATCTCTAAAAACTCAAAGAAGATGCATAACACAAAGGTAGCTGATGCAGATGGTTACATAAGAGTGAGAGACTTGAATAAGCCATAGTTTAGAAGAGCTCCTAATTCTACATAAAGAAATGCTATGACCAGGTATTCCTCATATTTATATGGTTATTATTATACATATAATCAGTTTGGTTATAGGGCTATTGAATGTAGGATTTTACTAAAAGGATAACAAACTTTGTAAGAAAAAAATCATTTTCTCCCTTATTAGATACAAATGTAACATGTTATAATTGAAATAATTTTAGTCACATAGCTAAACAATGTAGAACAAACTTTGTAAGATCAAATAACAAAAGAATAACATGTCTCCCAATATGACCAAAAGGTCACAAGTCTTTAAAAAATGGAAAAATAAGCCAAATAACAAAACCCAAGGATGTGTGAAAAGTGAAAGATCAGTTTATGATTGCTTAAACTACACTCCATGTCAAGGAGAAATATTTTTGGGTAATAGATTGTGGTTGCTCAAAATACATGACTTGTGACAAAAGCAAGTTTATCAAACTAAGAAAATGTAAGGAAAGATATGTCAGCTTGGGGGACAACACTATAGTAAAGATCTAAAGTAAATGAACCTTGAACATAGATGAAAAATACCTACACATGATGTCCTTTATGTTGAAGGATTGAAGCATAATCTGCTAAGTGTCAACCAAATGTATGACAATGGATATAATATCACATTTAATGCACAAGGTTGTACGATAAGGAGATCTAGAAGATTAGTTTCAAAAGGGAAAAGAACTAAAAACAACATTTATAACCTTAGTGAAGTGAATTGCAATAGTTACCTAATAGGAAATATTGATGAGATTTGGTTATGGCATATAAGAATGGGCCATGTGAGTTTTGACAACTTGGTAAAGGTGAGATCAAATAAGTGTGTCAAACACATGCCTAAGATAACCAAACTTATAGACACTACTTGAAAGGAATGTCAACAAGGCAAGAAGATAAGGGTCAGATTTCAAATAAAGGAGTATGCAACTATAAATACTTTAGAATTAGTTCATACTAATATTTATGGTCCTACTAAGACAATAGGATATAAAGGATAGAGATACTTCATGTTATTTGTAGAAGATTACTGAAGAATGACATGGGTAATCTCTTTAAACGATAAGTCTAAGGAATTTGAAAGAATCAAGATCTTTAGGGCCATGGTATAGAATAAAATTAGATGAAAAATTAAATGGTTAATATCTAATAAAGGTGGAGAATTCATCTCAAATGAGTTCATAGAGTACTGTGAGAATCATGGAATGAAAAGACATTACTCTATAGCAAGGACTCCACATTAGAATGAATTTATTGAAATAAAGAATAGGATAATCAAGGTGATGGTCAGAACAATGATAAAAGAGGCCAAGTTACTTGATGGATATTAGAGAGAAGTAATCTAAATAGTTACATATATCTTGGATAGAGTTTAATTGAGGGTAAAAAGTGATAAAACTCCCTGTGAACTATGGTATGGAAAACCTGCTTCTATTAAATATTTTAGAGTGTTTGGAAGAAAATGCTACATCAAGATAAAATAAGACAAATTTTGAAGATATGAATCAAGATGTGATGAAGGAATATTTCTTGGTTATTCCACCTAAAGAAAAACCTACATATGTTACAACAAAAGGCTACACAAGATTATAAAGAGTATTAATATCAAGGTTGAAGAAGGCTTGAAATATGTTAAACTTGACAAAGACAACTATGTAGAAGATTCAAATTATAAAGAGGAAATAGCTAATGAAGAACCTAAGGAATTCAATGAAAATCCACCTACAATATTTGTTTAAAAAGATCATCCTATAGAGCAAATCATTTGCAATAAAAATGGAGTTCACATAAGGAAGAGAGTTGTAATGCATAAGGAGCAAGTAATTTTTTCTCTAATGTCTAAAATTGAGCCCAAGAACTATGTTTAAGCTAGAAACGATGAGAATTAGCTAAAATACATGGATGAATAACTAAGCCAAATTAAAAAGAACAAAACCTAGGAATTAGTTCCAAGACCTATAAATAAGAATGTAATAGGTACAAAGTGGGTCTTTAAAAACAAGCTCAATAAGGATGGAATTTTTACAAATAATAAGGCAAGATTGGTGTGCAAAGGATATGAAAAATTTGAGGGCATATATTTTGAGTAAACATTTAATCCAGTTTATTAATTGGAAGTCATAAGAATGTTTCTAGCATTCTATGTTTATACTAAGTTAAATGTTGTTGGCAATTTGCGTATCATGGTGTATAAGAAGATTATTTGTAAGATTGTCATTGATACCAAATATTAAAACATTAATGACAAAGCCATAGTGATTTAGGTTTGTCAATTCCATGTACTTCATTCAATTTTAATTATAAATTTTTATAATTAAAGCTGTGTCAAAAACCTGACTGGGTCAGGAGAATGTGAATCACTTTTGTGAACTTTAATTATTTTGACTCATAATGTTTCATAAGTAAAGAAACGTAGAGAATCTAACTGAGTCAAGATAGTGAAAATTGGGTATGTGAAACTCATTTACTTTGACTTATAAAGTTTCACAAGTAAAGTAGTGATGAGAACCCAAATGGGTCAAGGCAATGTGAATCGGGTTTGTGAACTTAAAGTGCTTCTATTTATAAATATTAACAAGTAAAGCATTGGGTCAAGGAGTGAATTGGGTTTATCAAGTGACTTAACTTATTTTATGTTTTATAATTAAAGAGGTGTTTAGAACCCAAATTGGTCAATTATTTTAGAGAAAATGTCAAGGAGAATTCATTCAAAAAAATGATTAAGTCTCATCGGAAAAAAATGTCTGCAACAACTTTTTTGAAGGGTACTTTACAAGAATTTTGAAGGGAAACTGGACCATTACAAAAGTTTTGAAGGTATATTTTCAAAAATTCTAAAGGGTAAGTGGACCATTACAAAATTTCCAAAGGGATCTTTTCAAAAAGTTTGAAGAGTAAGTAGACTGTTGTAAAAGTTTTGAAGGGCAAGTGGACTATTGCAGAAAGTTTAAAGGATTCTTTTCAAAAATTCTTAATGGTAAGTGGACTATTGAAAAAAAATTTGAAGGGATCTTTTCAAAAATTGAAAGGGTATGTGTATCCTTACAGAAAAGCTGAAGGGTATTTTTTTGAAAAGGCCAAAGGGTATGTGGATCCTTATAGAAAATCTGAAGGGTATTTTTTTGAAAAGGTTGAAGAGTATGTGGACCCTTACAAAAAATATAAAGGGTATTTTTTGAAAAATCTAAAGGGTATGTGGACCTTTACAGGAAATCTAAAGGGCACTTAGACATTCCTTTAGGGAAATTGTCTATAATGATTCCTTTGGGGAAATTTTCTGCAACAATTCTATTGAGGAAATTATTCGTAAAAATTACTTCAGGGAAATTATCTAGAAAATCTCTTGATAAAAAGCCTGCAAAAAATTGTTCAAAGAGAAAGGTCACATGAAACTTTTTCAAAGGATAAAGTATGGAAGTCTTATAGGGAATTCTCAAAGGGACAGGGCATGTTAAAGATCAAGCAAGTCTACAAGGATCAATGATGCAAAAGCATTACAAGAATGCTAAATAAAATGAGATCATGCCAACATGCTAGAGTTTAATGATAAAATAGAAAGGGTAAAGTTTGGTCATATTGAATATAGTCGAAAGGATAAAAAGTAAACCAATCATGTAGAAGATATCGAGATGTGATAAAAATGTCGACTATTAATGCATGAGACATCAATGATTCTAAAGAAATAGGGAATACATCTTATGGCTTAAGTTAGACAATGATTGGAACCAAAGATAAGATGAATAATCCTCATTTAAAGACATGACCAGATAAATGATGAGCTCAAAAATTCTACACAGATCCTGAGATTGATCGATCCAACTGATCAATCATTGATTAAGGAGGTTTTACATCTATGAAATAAATCTAGTAGTTTCCAATCATAGTAAAGAGACTAGAACATTATGAAATGATGCATGAACTGAGACACAAAATGTGTATATGTCAAATTTGCATTAATTGAAGAACCAAAAAAAGGGAGTTGAAGTGCGAAAATGAAACAGTGTAGTAATGACATGAATCTAGCAATTAATAAATATAGTAAAGAAACCAAAATTTATTGTATGAAGAATGAATCAAGACATGAAAATCATGGATGTCAAAGTCACATTAAATGAGAACTAATCAAGTTGAGTTTGAGTATGAATGTAATTGGTGATGTGAAACACTAAAATCCATTATATATACATGACTTTAAAACATTTTTCTACTACTTCTATCATTGCATTTGAGAGAGTGTTGTAGAGAAACTCGAAGAGTGTCACTTTGAAATGTATGTAGACATAGAGTGAAAGATAGATCAATCGAGAGTGAGGTAAAGAGGAAGAAAGACACATAGAAAATGTGTAGAGATTGAGCAGAGAGTGAGCAACTGAGAGTGAGGGAAAGATGAATAAAGAGTAGATAGATAATGTGAAAAGATTGAGTAGAGAGTGAGGCAAAGAGGAAGAAAGAGCACATAGAGAATATATAGAGATTGAGAAAAGAGTAAGCAGTTATAGACTAGAATTGTAACAAAGAAATTGATCTGGATTCATTTTTGAATCTATTTGTATTTTAAAGTTGTATCTACATAGTTTTTATTGGTTGGTTCCATCAAAAAATTGATTTAGTGCTCGAGTGGGCGATTGGTGTCTCCTTAGGGAGTGGGTGCTTCCTTAGATTTTGTGCTCTTGAATGCAACCAATGAGGAATTTAATAGTGAGGATAGATTATAATAGTATATTCTAGAAGCCATTTTCACCATGGTTTTTCCCTTTGCATTTTTCATGTAAAAATCCTGAGTAATGTGTTTTTTGTGTGTATGTGTAATTTCTACATTTGTTCTTTGACTTGCATATGAATTTGTGTTTCCTCTAAAAGTATTAAAAGAACTAGTTTTAGTTAATCTAATGATTCACCCCTCCTCTTAGTAGATAATTGTGTTTAATAATTGGTATCAGAGCCTAAGGTTTCTTAGGAGAAGCTTAATTGACTTAGGTAGATCTTGGTTAGTGAACATAATGACCAGTCAAGAAAGATCATCATCAAACAAAGCACCTCTCTTTGATGGGTCTAACTATGATTTTTGGATCATAAGAATGGAAGCATATTTTTCCTCTTTAGGATTTGATGTATGGATGTATGTAGTAAATAGATATATAGTTCATTTTGTAGCTTCTATAGATCAACATGCCAAGAAGGCATATGAAAACAATGCGAAGGCAAAGAATTCCATTCTTTATGGACTATCAAATTTAGAGTTTGTTAAATTAATGCATTATCAGAGTGCAAAAGACATCTAGAATATTTTGAAAAACATATATGAAGGAGATGAGAAGGTGAAGCAAGCTAAGCTCCAAACATACAAAGGATAGTTTGAAAGTCTTAAGATGAATGAAGAGGAGAAGATTGTTGATACCTCCTCATGGTAGATGAAATAGTGAATCACATCATAAGACTTAGAGAAATAATAGAAAAGTAAAATATTATCAAGAAGATTTTAAGATCCCTACCATCAAGATATGACTCTAAAATCTCTACAATTGAATAAGTAAGAAATTTGGACAAGCTCACAATGGATGAGCTGCATGGAACATTTATAGCCTATGAAATGAGAATGGGAGAGACTAGCACCTTCAAAAGAGAAGCTATATTCAAATTAGCAAAGCAAGTAAAATAAGAAACATCTACATCTAAATCTGAGGAGACTGATGGAGAAGAAGCTAACTTCATAAAAAAATTGAAGAGAGGATCAAGAAAATATAAAGGTAAGCTACCTTTCAAATTCTTTAACTATGGTAAGGTAGGATACTTTACTACCAAATGTCCTCATAACAAAAAGGACAACTCCAAGCAAGTAGAGGGTAGCAAAAAGGTGAAACCTCACTATGCTAGAAGGAAGAACTTCAAGAGTAAGAAAAGTCTATAAATAAAAGAAGACAAGGACTCAGTGAAACATAATGATAATGATAGTTTAGATGATGATTATGGTTATGATTTTGTAGCAATGGAAAAAGAATTTATATTCATGGTAGAAGAACCTACTCCTATAAATCAAGAAAAGGATGAAGATGAATATTGGGATGAAGAAGAGGAAGGTGAAATTGATCTAGAAGGTGAACTTGTATGTGCTCTAGAAGAGATTGATAAACTAAGAAAAGAGAACTCAAAATAGAAGAAGCTTGGGCAGAAGGAACTTGAAAAATATAATCAATTGATAGTGACCCTAAAGACTCAAATTGAGGAGGCTAAAAAAATAGTAGTTAAGATGGAACTACAGACTAACTCCAAAAAATATATGAAGATTGAGGCAAAAATAGTAGCTTTGAGGAAAGAAATTGAGAAGGAAAAAATTCAAATAGACAAAATTCTAAAGTTAACAAAAGGATCAAAAATTCTTAATGAATTAATCAGTGGTGAAAAACCTTCAAATGAAAAATTTGGTCTTGGATATGAGTAAAGAAATGGTTCATCAACTAGTACATCTAAAACCTTTATGATAATTTCAAAATAGGAGGAGGATCAGAAGTAAAGAAAGAAAGGATCAACAAGGACACTAAGAATGATCCAAAAAAAGATAAGATGAGAAGAATGAATTTTGAAAAGAAGCCTAAAAGCAAAAATGCAGAAGGAATATGAAAGTGGTATATTTGAAGAAATAAAAGTATATGAAAGGCCAATAAACTACACCAAAGAATGTTATGACTAGGTATTATTCATCCTTTTATGGTTATTGTTACAGCTATAATCAGTTTGGTCATAGGGATATTGAATGTAGAGTTGTTACTCCTAGAAGGATTAGTCTTGTAAGTAGAAAACCATTTGCTCCTCTACGAAATTCAAGTTTAATGTGTTATAATTTTAATAATTTTGGCCATATAGCTAATCATGTAGGACTAACTTTTATATGACAAAAGTAAACAATGTAAAGAAAGGCAAGTCTCCTCATGAGAACAAAGGTCCACAAATTACTAAGAAAGAAAAGAAAAAGACATATAAGAGACCTAAAGAAACTTGGAGACTAAAAATTCAATCCTTGATTTCTTAAATAGCACTCCGCACCAAAGATAAAAATCTATATGTAATTGATAGTGGATGCTCTAAGAATATGACTAGTGACAAGAGTAAGTTCACCAAGTTGAGAAAATGCAAAGAAAGAACTACTAGTTTGGGAGATAACATGGTAATAAAAATCAAAGGAAAAAAAACCTTGCACATTGATGGTAAGCCTCCTACAAATGATGTTATTTATGCCAAAGGACTAAAGCATAATCTACTAAATGTCAGCTAAATGTGTGATAATGGATACAAGGTCATATTTGATGTTGAAGGCTGCAAGCTAAAGATAACTATCAAAATATTTGTATAAGGAAAAAAGAACCAAGAATAATATCTACAACCTTTTTGAGGTGAATTTTAATAGCTACCTCATAGGAAAGGTTGATGAAAGCTAGTTGTGGCATAGGAGAATGGGATATGCCAATTTTGACAATCTAGTCAAATTAAGTTCAAATAAGTGTGTAAGACATATGCCCAAGATAACCAAACCCATAGATACTACATGAAAAGAATGTCGATTAGGCAAGAAAACAAGGTTCAAATTTCAAACAAAATAATATGCAATTACAAATCCTTTGCAATTAGTCTATACTAATCTTTGTGGTCCCACCTAGACAAGAGGATCAAAAGGAATTTATTACTTCATTTTTTTCATAGATGATTATTCAAGGATGACATGGGTAAGATTTTTGGAGGAAAAATCTCAAGATTTTGAGATATTTAAAATCTTTAGATCCATGGTTGAAAATGAAATAGGAAGAAAGATCAAATGTTTAAGATCAGATAAAGGTGGAAAATTCACCTCTAATGAGTTCATATAATATTGTGAGAAGTATGGGATTAAAAGGCACTACTCTACTATAAAAATTACATAATAAAATGGAGTTTTTGAGAGAAAGAATAGGACTGTTAAGGAGATGGCTAGAACAATGTTGAAAGAGGCCAAATTATCTGATGGATACTAGAGAAAAGTAGTCCAAACAATTGTCTACATCATAAATAGAGTTTAACTGAGGGTGAAAAGTGATAAAATAATATATGAAATATGGTATGGAAATCCTACATTAGTTAAATACTTTAGAGTGTTTGGAAGCAAATGCTACATTATAATAAAGGAAGACAAACTAGGCAACTTTGAGTCAAGATGTGATGATGGAATTTTTCTTGGTTACTCCACTCATGGAAAAGCCTAGGTATGTTACAATAAGAGGCTAGAAAAAATAGTTGAGAGTATCAATGTCAAAGTCAAAGAATGATTTAAACACATTGAACCTATTGAGGAGATTAGAATTAAAGAATTAGAAGGAGTAAAAAATGAATAAGTAGATAGTGAAGAGGAGGAAGAAAAGAGTGAAAAGGCACCTATAAAGTTTGTTTAAAAGGAACATCCTAAGGAGTAGATAATTGGCAAAAAAATGAGGGATTTCAGACCAGGAGAAGAGCTATAATGAATAAGAAATAAGTAAGTTTTGATCTATTTTCAAAAATTGAGCCTAAAACCTTTAGTGAAGTCATCAAGGATGAAAATTGAAGAACTGAGTCAAATAGATAAGATCAAAACATGGGAATTGGTTTATAGACCTTGAAATAAGAATGTGATAGAAACTAAATGGGTTTACAAAAAAAAACTCAATAAATATGGAGCCATCATAAGAAATAAAGCCGTATTAGTGTGAAAGGGATATGCATAAGTAGAAGGCATAGATTTTGAAGAGACATTTGCTCTAGTGGCAAGACTGGAAGCTATCAGAATGTTTTTGGAATTTTATATTCACAAGAAGTTCAAAGTGCATCAAATGGATGCAAATTCAGCCTTCTTTAATGATAAATTAGAAGAAGAAGTTTTCATTAAACAACTAGAATGTTTTTAGGCTGTAGATAAAGAAGATTATGTGTACAGACTGTAGAAGGCATTGATGGTCTGAAATAGGCACCTAGAGCATGGTATTCAAGATTGGATCAATACCTAAAATAATAAGGCTTCAATAAAGGATGTGTAGACAACAATTTTTAATTCAAATCAAAAGGTAAGCATGTGTTTATTATTATTGTCTATGTAGATGATATCATCTTTGGAGGTGGCAATAGTATTATGTGCAAAAAAATTGCCACACAAATACAAAGTGAATTTGAAATTTCTATGCAAGGAGAAATTTATTTCCTTATTGGTCTACAAATTGCATAAACCAATGAAGGGATATTCATATCTCAAACTAAGTATGCGAAGAAGATTCTCAAGAAATTTGGTATGGAGGACAACAGACCAGTTAGCTCTCCCATGATAACTGGATGTAAATTGAGCAAAGAAGATGAGTCCCTTGATGTGAATAATATGTTGTATAGGTTAATGATAGGTAGCTTACTATACTTGACTGCATTAAGACCAAATATCATGCAAGTTGTATGCATGGTTGAAATATTTCAAGAAACTCCCAAGGAATCACATGTCAATGCTGTGAAAAGAATTTTCAAATATATCAAAAACATAATTGACTATGGTCTTTGGTACCCTATAAGTAAATATCTCACTTTAATATCATATGCAGATTTAGATTGTGTAGGATGTGTGGATGATAGGAGAAGAACTAGTAGTGGTACATTTTCCCTTGAAAATAGACTTGTGTCATGGTTGAGTAAAAAGAAAGAATTGGTTATGCTTTCTACAGCAAAATTAGAGTATGTAGCAATAATATCATGTTACACATAAGTCTTGTGGATGAAGAAAACTATCAAAGACATCAAGGTAGAATTCAAAGAACCTATTTCTATCTTTTGTGATAACTTAAGTGCCTTAAACATTTTTAATAATCTAGTGATGCACTCCAAAACCAATCATATATCCATCAAGTATCAATTTCTAAAATAAAAGGTTGTAGATAAACAGGTCAAAATTGAGTATGTTCCAACAAAGGACCAAATTTTAGACATATTTACCAAGCCTCTTCCTAAGGAGCAATTTGAGTATCTAAAAGAGAAGTTGGGAGTAGTGGATCCCACACCACATTACTAACTGTTAGTGATAGGGCATGAGTCTAGGGGGAGTATTTAAGGAACATTATTAACTCTTAGATTATGGGAAAAGGTAGTTTGGTGAGAAAATTTTAGTTCCTTTGAAATTTGATGATAAAGGTTTGTTGATTCTAGATTATTATGCTTGTATATATAGATATACATCAATTTTTGATTGGTCTTTTAGACCAATGCTATATACATGCTCATCTAGAGAATCATGGAGTCAAAAAGCTATATTTGAAGTGCCTGTGTAGAAGCTTAGGAAAATATACCATTTCTTAAGGGGGAGTCCCTCACAAAGTGCTCTAACCAGCTAGGTCCAAGGATTAGAATCACTAGATAGTAAAGAAGTAGCCCATCTCCATGATATGGTAAGGACTCTTTCTCATTAATGTCAAATGGGGAGAAAGTAGAATGGTGAAGGAATGAAGAAGGGTAGTCATTCTGAGTATGTTTTGCCATCAATGACAAAGGGGGAGATTGTTTGTAAGATTGTCATTGATGTCAAATAGGCCAACATTAATGATAAAGGCATAATGATTCAAGTTTTTCAAGTCCATGTAATTAATTTTCTTTTACTTATAAATTTTCATAAGTAAAGTTATGTCAAAAACCTAACTGGGTCAAGAGAATGTGAATTGGGTTTGTGAACTTTAATTTCTTCGACTCATAATGTTTCACAAGTAAAGTAATGTAGAGAATTTGATGTATTCAAGATATTACAAATCAGGTATGTGAAATTCATCTACTTTGACTTATAAATTTTCACAAGTAAAGCAATGATGAGAACTTGACTGGGTCAAGGTAGTGTGAATCGAGTTCATGAAATTGAAGTGCTTCTATTTATAAAGATTAATAACTAAAGCATTACAAAGAACCCAACTGGGTCAAGGACTGAATTGAGTTTATCAAGTGACTTAACTTATTTTATGTTTTATAAGCCAAGTGGTGTTAAGAACTTGAATTGGTCAATTATTTTAGATAAAATGTCATGGATAATTCTTTCAAAAATTTGATTAAGTCTCATCGGAAAAAATTTCTACAATAACATTTTTGAAGGGTAATTTTCAAGAAGTTTGAAGGGTAAGTAGACCATTAAAAATGTTTCAAAGGGATCTTTTCAAAAATTCCAAAGGGTAAGTGGACCATTGCAAAAGTTTTAAAGGGATCTTTTCAAAAAAATTGAAGGGCAAGTGGACAATTACAGAAAGTCTGAAGGGATCTTTTCAAAATGTCCAAAGGGTAAGTGCATCATTGTAAAAGTTTTGAAGGGCAAGTGGACCATTTAAAAAATTCTAAAGGGTAGTTTTTTGAAAAGGCCAAAGGGTATGTGAATCCTTACAGAAAAACCAAAGGGTAGTTTTTTAAAAAGGTCAAAGGGTATGTGGACCCTTACAAAAAAGATAAAGGGTAGTTTTGGAAAAAATTTAAGGGTATGTGGACATTTAAAGTAAATTTTAAGTGGACTTAGACATTCCTTCAGGGAAATAATCTGCAACAATTCCTTCAAGGAAACTTTCCACAAAAATTCTATCAGAGAAATTGTCTAGGGAAACTATCCCAAAAATCCCTTGATAAAAAGCCTACAACAAACTATCTGAAGAGAAAGGTCACTTACAACTTTTCTGAATGATAAAGTGTGGAAGTCTTATATGGAATTCTCAAATGGATAATTCATTTTAAATATTGAACAAGTTGACAAGGATAAATGGTGCAAAATAATTATAAGAATGTCGAAGAAAATGAGATCATGTCAACATGTCATAGTTTAATGACAAATAGAAAGGGTAAAGGTCAAGCATATCCAATATAATCAAAAGGAGTGAAAGCAAACCAATAATGTATAAGATATCAAGATGTGATAAAAATATCAATGGTTAATATAAGAGAGGTCAAGGGTTCTAAAGAAATAGGACATATATTTCACGGTTTAAGTTAGACAGTGATTGGTGTTAAAGACAAGATGAACGATCCTCATTTAAAGACATGACCAAATAAATGATGAGCTCAAAAAGTCTACATAGAACTTAAGATTGATCTATACAATTGATCAATCATCAATTAAGGATGTTGTGCATCTATGAAATAAATCTTATAGTTGCTAAACATAGTAAAGAGACCAAAACATTACAGTGTGATGCATGAACTGAGATGTAAAATGGGTATATGTCAAATTTAAATTGAATGAAGAAATATAAAAGGGGAGTTGAAGTGTGAAAAATAAATGGCATAGTAATGAAATGAATCCAATAGTTGATAAATATAGTAAAGAAACCAAAACTTATGGTGTGAAGCATGAATCGAGACATAGAAATCATGTATGTCAAAGACACATTAAATGAGAACTGGTTAAGTGGATTTTGAGTATGAACATAATTGGAGACATGAAACCCTAAAATCCATTATATATACATGACTTCATACCATTATTATATTGTTGTTTTCATTGCATTTGAGAGAGTGTTGTAAATTAACTTAAAGAGTTTTACTTTGAAATATATGTAGGCATAGAGTGAAAGATAGAACAATAGAGAGTGAGGCAAAGAGGAAGAAAAAACACATAGAGAATGTGAAAAATTTGAGAAAAGAGTGATTAACTGAGAGTGAGGTAAAGAGGAATAAAGAACACATAGATAATGTGCAAATATTGAGCAAAGAGCAAGAAATTGAGACTGAGGCAAAGAGGAAGAAAGAGAATAAAAAGAATGTGTACAGATTGAGTATTTATAGACTAGAATTGTAACAAATAAATTTATTTAAATTCATTTGTGAATCCATCTTGTATTATAGATTTTTAGCTTCATTATTTTGTTTAGTTGGTGCCATCAAAAAAATGAGTTGGTGCTCGGTTAGGGGATTAGTGTCTCCTTAGGGAGTGGGTGCTTCCTTAGAGTGGGTGCTCTTGAATGTAACCAATGAGGTTAGCTAGTGAGGTTAGATTAGAATAGTACATTCTAGTGTTAAGCATGGGATATACTGAGAGGGGGGGGTGATTCAGTATATGATATATCTTATAAAACTTTCCCCTAATCAAATTCACTTAATCAAACATTCAAGATATGCAATAAAACTCAAACAATAAACATCACACAAGATAGAGAGAGACACTAAATATAACATGGAAACCTAATGTGGGAAAAACCATGGAGAACAATCTCAAGTATATGAATGAGAAATAACCCAGACAATATTCACAAGCTAAACTTGCAGGAGCACCATACCCCTTTGCCGATCACCAACCCAACTACTATTTGTGAGCACCAACCCACAGGAGCACCAACCCCTTTGTGTCTAGCACACACCTATCTCTCAATGTTGCTATATCAACAAATGATAGTTCAATACAACATCTCTTTCCTCTCTCTCACCTTTTCTATTCTAAGCTAGATATAACAAATACAAATCATATTCAACTCTCACAATTGCTCTTCGAAGCTAGATAATACAATATCAAATCAACCTCTTTATTTCATATTTAAAAATGGCTTCTCAAGCCTTTATTTATAGCTTTCCAAATGACCTTTGGCCTTCCCCCTTTGTGACCCTTCAATCCTCATGGAAAATGGTGCCAATCTTAGATGACCCTTCATATTCAAGCCTTTGAAAAGTCATGTGGTGACCCTTCATGACCAAAAACGTCCTTCCCACTTTTGTCATTATCTTTGGTGAATTTTCGTATTCCTCAAAGTGTCCCTTCATGAGAAAATGCATCCCATCCTTCTTTTTTCTTTACCCCATGGCTCTTCAAATTCTCCATGGGCCCTTCTTTTGTCTCATATGCAACAAAAAATATATTTGTTAATATTAAATAAATATTAACTCATATTATCCAAGATATATTTATTACAAACAACATTAAATGCAATGGGGCCTTTATCACCAATAATGCTAGACCTTTGACATCAATGAAAATATTTCAAACAATCTCCCCCTTTGTCATTGATGGAAACCTCAATCCTAAAACTGCCACATCATGTCACCTGTACATACTATCATCTGAAAACATACAGTAACTCCCCCTTACCATAACAACATATACCTATTTCTGCACTTGTACCTGTTATTCTCCCTATACCTATTTCTCCACCTATACCTGTACCTATTATTCTCCCCCTTTGACATCAATGGCAAAGGGCCTACCTGGAGCTAACACTTATCTCCCCCTCAAAAGATGCTAAACCTCAATGGCAGGAAGTAAAGGAAATTACTCCAAACTTCTCTCACAAATACTCAAATGTGTCTTTTGGTAGTGTCTTTGTGAAAATATCTGTAATCTACTAATAAATTCCATCTTAACTTGTTGATCTACAACTTGTTCTCTAAAGAAGTGATATCTAATGGGAATATATTTTGTTCTTGAATGCATTACTGAATTTTTTGAAATATTTATAGCACTTGTGTTATCACAAAAAATGGAAATAGTTTCATCATACTTTACCTTGATATCTTCCAAAGTTTGCTTCATCCAAAGCACTTGAGTATAACACAATACTACTGCAATATATTCTACTTCAGCTATAGAAATTGATACTAAGTTTTGCTTCTTGCTTAGCCATGATACTAAGCTATCACCAAGGAAGAAAGCTCCTCCATTTGTACTCTTTCTGTCATCTAAGCACCCTACCCAATCTGAATCTATATAAGCAACTAAAGTGAAATATTTACCTATGGGATACCATAATCCATAATCCAATGTCCCCTTGATATATCTGAATGTTCTTTTCACCAACTGAACATGACTATCTCTTGGAGATGACTGATATCTTGCAACCATACCTACTGCATGCATGATGTTTGGTCTCGATGCTATCAAATATAAAATACTACCAATCATAGATCTATACAAATATTGATCTATAATAGGTGAATCTTCATCCTTGCTCACCTTATTTCCTATACACATAGGTGTGCCAACTGGTACACAATCCTCAAAACCAAATTTCTTCAACATTTCCTTAGCATATTTACTTTAAGATATAAAAATTCCTTTATTTGATTGAAATATTTGTAATCCTAAGAAAAATGATAATTCTCTAGGCATAGACATCTCAAATTATTTTTGCATTCTATCAGAAGATTCTTTTGTCATCTTTTCAATATTTCCTCTAAAAATGATATCTTCAACATATACCACAAAAATCAATTGATGCTCACCTTCTATTTTGATGTAAAGATTACTATCAACAAATCTTCTCTTGAATCCTTGATCTTGCAGGTACTTATCAAGTCTTGCATACCAAGGTCTAGGAGCTTGTTTTAATCCATATAATGCTTTCTTCAATCTACATACATGATTACTAATATCTGAGAGAATAAACCCCTCAGGATGCTCAATGTAGACCTCTTCTTCAAGATTCCCATTTAGGAAGGTAGATTTGACATCCATCTAAAATACTTTGAAATTTTTAAATACTGCATATGCAAGAAACATTCTAATAGCCTCTAACCTTGCTACTGGTGCAAAAGTTTCTTCAAAATCTATCCCCTCAATCTAAGTAGATCCTTTACATACTAATCTTGCTTTATTTCTGGTTACTTCTCCATTTTCATCCAACTTATTTCTATAAACCCATTTTGTTCCTATCACATTGTGATCTTTTGGTCTAGGCACTAATTCCCAAGTATCATTCTTTTCTATCTGATCTAATTCTTCATCCATAGCCTTAACCCAATGCTCATCATGTCTAGCTTCTAAAAAATTTCTAGGCTGAATTTTAGATAACAACGAGAAATTAACTTGTTCATATTCACTTACCATCATTCTTATTGTGTGAATTCCTTCTTATATATCCCTGATGATGTCACTTTCATTATGATTTTTTTGAACATATTTGGATGGAGTCTTGGTGCCCTTTTTCCCCTTCTCCTTTTTCTCATCTTCATTTGATTCTTCAAAGCCTTCCTCTTCAATGATTTTAGGAATGTCTACTAGATCACTGATCTTTTGTGTTCCATCTTCTTCTATCCTGACACTTGCACTTTCAACAATTTTCTTGGTTCTTTTGTTATAAAATTTATAAGCTTTAATTTTTCAAGAATAAAAAATAAATATACCTTCATCTACTATGGATTCAAACTTACCAAGTTTTTCATTGGTTCTCTTTATGAAGCATTTGCTACCAAAAAATATGAAATAATCAACTGTTGTTGGTTTGTCTTTCCATAGCTCATAAGGAGTCTTGTCACTATTGACTCTTAATAAATCTCTATTCTAAATATGCACTATTGTACCAAACACCTCTCTCTAATATTTATTTTCTATCTTGGATTCATTTAGCATTGTCCTCACCATCTCCTAAACTGTTCTATTTTTTCTTTCAACTACTCCATTTTGTTGTGGAGTTTTGGCTACTGAATACTGTCTCTTTATTCCATGATCTTCACAAAACTCAATAAATTGATCTAACATGAATTCTCCTCCTTGATGTGATCTTAGACACTTAATCTTCAGATTAGTTTCATTCTCAACTAATTCTTTGAATGCTTTGAACTATCTAAAAGCTTTTGATTTTTTCTTTAAAAACATTATCCAAGTCATACGTGAAAAATCATCAATAAGCAACATGAAATATTTATCACCTTGAGTACTTTGAGTCCTCATAAGTCCACATATATTAGTGTGAACAAGCTCTAGCATTTGAGTGGTCGAGTACTCTTTTGTTTTGAACTGCCTTCTAGCCTGCTTCCCATGCTGACAAGGTCCACAAAGTGTGTTAGATGGATTTATGATCTTTGGAAGATTCTTGACTGCTTGATTTTTGTAAATTTTGATAATATTCTCAAAATCTATGTTCCCCATTCTCCTGTGTCATAGCCAACTTTCTTCAATCTGACTTAAGCAACATTTTTGACCTTTGATGTCTGATAGCATATATAAGTTACTACCTATTCTCTGAGCATTTGCAATCAATACATCTGAATCTTTTCTTCTAATTTCACAACCTTATACATAAAAATTTAGTGTGTGCCCCTAATCACACATTTGAATTACACTTAAAATATTATGCTTAAGACCTTCTACATATAAAACATTTTTGGTTTAGTTCTACCATTATCTAAACTTAGTGTACCTTTTTTGGCAATTGTGGCAGTAGTATTGTCCCCAAATTTCATTGTGCCACCATTGATCTTCTTCAAGGTTATGAACTTTCTCTTATCTCCTGTATGTGCCTCAAACATCTACTATCAATAAACCATGGCTTTTCTTCATTTCTTGCATGCAAAGCTGTTTGGACCAACATAAAACCTTCAGATTGTTTCTTCTACCATGTCTGAACCTTTTTCTTGATTAATGGAGCCCTGAAACTCTGGTCCTTCTTGACTGACTCAAACACACTTCTACAATACCAAGCTATGTGTCCAAAGTTGTTACACTTGTAACAAATTATGGTCTCTTCATCAAAGCTTGATAGAGGAGCAAAATAGTTATAGCTTCTACTTGACTCTACATGACCTTCCTTTTCCTTATTTTTGAGATTGTTAGCTCTTTTTCTACATTCTAATTTCTTATGACCATATCCATTACAATAAAAATAGTAACCATAAAAATAGGACCTATTTGTGAATCTCTGACTTGATTGCCTTTTATAGCTTTGATCCTTCCAACCTTCTTTGTCCTCTATATTAGTCACTCCTTCCCTTCTTGTTTCTTTATTTGTAAGAGCTTTAACATATCTCTTCTTCTTTTGATCAACTATTCTTTTGCTTACAGAGGCACCTTTATGTATGACCACCTTGTGCTTTCCTGATCTACCTTCAAGCTGTAAAATTTTTTCAAAAAGGAACCTGCTCTGATACCAATTGTTAATCATGGGATATACTAAGAGCGGGGGTGAATCAGTATATCATATATCTTATAAAACTTTCCCTTAATCAAATTTAATTAATCAAACATTAAAGATATGTAATAAGACTCAAACAATAAACATCACACAAGATAGAGAGAGACACTCGATATAACATGGAAACCCAATGTGGGAAAAACCACGGAGAACAATCTCAAGTATATGAATGAGAAACAACCCAAACAATATTCACAAGCGAAACTTGCAGGAGCACCATACCCCTTTACCAAGCACCAACCTAGCTACTATTCATGAGCACCAACCCACAAGAGCACCATACCCCTTTGCTGAGCACCAACCCACAGGAGCACCAACCCCTTTGTGTATACCACACATGTATCTCTCAATTTTGCTATATCAACAAATGATAGTTCAATACAACATCTCTTTCCTCTCTCTCACCTTTGCTCTTCTAAGCTAGCTATAAAAAATACAAA
This sequence comes from Torreya grandis, assembly GCA_037957365.1. Lineage (NCBI taxonomy): Eukaryota > Viridiplantae > Streptophyta > Pinopsida > Cupressales > Taxaceae > Torreya > Torreya grandis. Next base: position 3,222,713 of record JARHVA010000435.1, read on the forward strand.
TCATATTCATCTTTCACAATTTCTCTTCTAAGCTAGATATTACAATATCATTTCAACCTCTATCTCTCATATTTACAAATGGCTTCTCAAACCTTTATTTATAGCTTTCCAAATGACCTTTGGCCTTCCCCCTTTGCGACCCTTCAATCCTCATGGAAAATGGTGCCAATCTTAGATGACCCTTCATATTTAAGCCTTTGAAAAGTCATGTGGTGACCCTTCATGACCAAAAATGTCCTTCCCACTTTTGTCATTATCTTTGGTGACTTTTCGTATTCCTCAAAGTGTCCCTTCATGAGAAAATGTGTCCCATCCTTATTTTGTCTTTACCCCGTGGCTCTTTAACTTATCCATGGGCCCTTCTTTTATCTTATATGTAACAAAAAATATATTCATTAATAGTAAATAAATATTAACTCATATTATCCAAGATATATTTATTACAAACAACATTAAATGTAATGGGGCCTTTATCACCAACAATGCTGGACCTTTGACATCAATGACAAGATTTACAACATCTAGTAGCCATTTTTACCATGGTTTTTCCCTTTGGGTTTTCCACATAAAAATCTTAAGTAATGTGTTTTTGTGTGTATGTTTAATCTATGTATTTTTTCTTTGACTTTCATATGAATTTTTATTTCCTCTAAAAGGATTATAAGAACTAGTTCTAGCTGATCTACTGATTCACCCACCCCTCTTAGTAGATAGTTGTGTTCAAAAAAATTCTATCTACTGGATGTTAAGTCTCCTTTCTTGAATGGGAACATAGAAGAGGAACTCTACATAGAACAACCTGAAGGTTTTCATCTATCAGAGGAAGAAGATTATGTGTGAAGATTAAATAGAGCTCTATATGGTCTAAAATAAGCACCTAGAGCATGGTATTCAAGATTATGCCAATAACTACACTAATAAGGATTCAATAAAGGTTGTTAAAATATCAATCTATACTTTAAATCAAAAGGTGAGCATTTGTTGATTGTTATTATTTATTTAGATGATATCATTTTTGGTGACAACAACAATAGAATGTGCAAAGAATTTTATACTCAAATTCAAAATGAGTTTGAGATGTATATGCTTGGAGATCTTTCTTTCTTCCTTGGTCTAAAAATAACATAAACTAATGAAGGGATATTTATATCTCAAACCAAGTATGCTAAATAAATTCTCAAGAAGTTTGGAATGGAATACAACAAACTAGCAAGTACTCCCATGATAACTAGATGCAATTTGAGCAAAGAGGATGAATCCCTTGATGCAACTTAAAATTTGTATATAACAATGATAGGTATCTTTTAAAACCTAACTACATCAAGACCTAATATCATGCAAGTAGTGTTCATGGTTGTAATATCTCAAGATACTCCTAAAGAGTCACATGTCAATGCCGTGAAAAGAATCTTCAGATATATCAAGAGCACTATTGACTATGGCCTATGGTATTCTAAAAGTTAATATTTCACTTTGAAAACATATATAGATGTTTATTGGGTAAGAAGTGTGGATGATAAAAGAAGCACTAGTGGTGGCTCATTTTTCCTTAGAAACAAACTTGTTTCATGGATGAGCAAAAAGCAAGAGTCAGTTATTCTTTCTACAATAGAAGTAGAGTATGTGGCAATAGTGGCATGTTGAACTCAACTCTTGTGGATGAATAAAACACTCAAATACATCAAGGTACAATACAAATTGCCTATCTCTATTCTTTATGAAAATTAAAGTTTTATTAACATTTTAAAAAATCCAGTGATGCCTTATAGAACTAAGCACATATCAATCATCACTTCTTAAGAGAGAAGGTTGCAGATCAAGAAGTCAAAATGGAGTATTTGCCAATTCAGGATCAAGTTGCATACATATTCACTGAACCTCCTCCCAAGGAACAATTTGAGTATTTGAGATAGAAATTTGGAGTGGTGGATCCTACATCATATCATTAGATCTTACTAATAGGGCATGAGTCCAGGGGGAGTATCACATAAGTCTTGTTAATCCCTAGAAGAAGAGAGAAAATGAAACTCAAGTATGCATATTTTTGAAAATTTATAATGAGTTTATGGTTGTAGATTCTTGGACAAACTCCTTTATTTGATAAAGGGGGAGTGTGAATAAGCAAAAAAAGTATATGCAAGTGCAAATTTGAGCTCCCAATTAGTTTGACAGTGTTTTCTCATAACCAAATTTGTAATATGGCAAGAAAAGTTGAGTAGGCATTTCGATGTTACTATATTTCACATGTGTAAAGGTGTGAGGATAAAATGATAATATGGTTTTATTTAGGATTTTTCCTAGTTTATTTGGGATAAATTACAGATCATGAAATGAAGTGCATCAAAATATATGCATGTGAAAAGTTGGCCTTCCAAATAGTTCTTGACATAGTTAGCTCTGTGGTAGAAAGAAATCTGAGTGAGTAGATTAATGGAGTTACATATCACACATGAAATGTTTTTAGGATAATTTTTTCACATGTTTTTATTTTAATAAGTGAGGAGATCATATGGTCCAAATTTTAGATCATGCATATAAGCACAACAAAAGTTATTGATTTCCAAAGTTGGCCTTCTAGGTAGATAAGCAATGGTCCCCATACTTAGTCATTTTTGCATGATGTTAAAGATATAGACTAGATGGAGATGAAAAAATTCATGGGATTTATTACATATATATATATATGGTTAACATTAATTAAAAATAGTCAAACTTTTTTTTGGTTAACAAAGTTAAAGATCGATCTCTTTACAAAAGGATCAACAGAGCGTGTTTATTCCAAGGTATCAGGAAGTAGTGTGATGAGGACAAGTGATCAGAGTTTAATGACAAGGAGAAATAAATATATATCCTCTCCAAATATATAAATTTAATTAGATATTTTTATAAATATATATCAATGATGTATATTAAGTGAGATGTTTTCAAAGTGTCAAATGTTTAACACAGATAAAGATCGAGTTGCATACAGGAAATTGATGGAGTGCATTAAGTCAAATAGATAAGATGAAGATATAATGGTGAGAAATGAATGTTAAAGGTCAATATACTTTAATAAATATTGATGTTGAATGTTTAATCTAAGTAGAGAGGGCATGATATGCAAGCAAAGTGATTGAGCTTTAACAGTGACCGTTTGCATATGAATATTTGATTTTAACAAAGGAAAAAACTAGTGCTCTATATTTTGGCTATTAATTTTGATCCAAGATGAATTTGGTCATCATGTAAAAATATATTGTGTATATGACTCCAAAGATCATATGTGAATATATATTTTAATATCTAAAAGTGTATATAGTCAATGTTATGAATGTTCAAATTTGATTGTGTGTTTGTGTTTATTCTTCAAGTGACTCGAGAAGATTGTTTGAGCTTGTTTTGATATATATTGATGAATTGGATATTGGGGAGTGTTTTAGAATCTATGAGGACCATATTTGTTAAGTATTAAGTTTTAACCAATCATATGTAGTATTAATAATGCTTAAGGAGTTGACTGTGTATTCATTCATGGTGTTCCTATCTACCAAGTCATTGTTTGAGTTGATTGAGCATACACAGTAGTGAGTAAAGATGACCATAATCATTTTAGGATGTCAAAGGGGACATAAGGAGTGGACCCATGTATTTTAAAGTGGTCCTATGTTCTTATTTTTCTTGATGAGGTGCTAAATGTGTGAATAGGTCTCCATGAGACCTATAAGAGCTACAAGGGCCTAATTGAAAGGTGTAGCTACTTAAGGATGACCCATAGATGCTATGGACAACCTATAAAGATTTTTTTGATCCATGTCCTGATTTGAAATATTACTTAAGGGTTAAGTCATGACTAATGGCTACCAAGGTGTTGATAATTATGAATGCTCTATAAATAGTGAAACCAAAGATGTTGGTTTCTAGATTTGAGAGAGGCTTGTGTGTGGTTTAGAGAGAAGTGTTGAGAGATGAAGGAAATAAAGTATAAAAAATGGTTGGGTTGATGAGAAGAGAAGATTAAGGACTATGTGCATGACTTATAAGTCATAATTTTGATGGCAAAGTAGGTGCTTGTATGTTAAGAATGAACAAAGGATAGATTATGTCTGTATGAGCTTGGTGGCTGATTTGAGAGACATATCAGAGTGTGGACTATGTATATGATAATTTGGTCATGTTTTTGATATGGTGATATATTTGTTAATAAATAGTGTATAATGAACCAAAACGTGGATTTGGATGAATTGAGAAGGTGTGTTGAAGTAAGTGTGAGTGAAGAGTTGAAGAGTGGGGTTATCTAGGATATGTAATGTGTCCTAATTGATCTTTATGTGTTCATTCAAGTATGTAATGTGATTTTTCCAACAAGGAGAATTGGGTTAAAAAGTGAAGGTGAAGAGTGATAATTAGATGTCCATAATTAGGTTTTGAAGACATCATTTTAAAGGTGGAGTTGTTCATAGGTATTGTTGTGGCTGCTCAACATCTAAGGGGTTGTATCCTCCTTGTAATGTGAAACTTGCTAAAGGTCTAGTTGTTGTGGTAGCTCAACTAGTCAGGTGTAGTATCTCCTTTTGGATTGTATTCTCACTAAAATAAGGGATGGTATTTCCTTGATCAGTTATTTCTAGTCTAAATTGGTTCTTGTTATTTTATGACAATAGTCTAATTGTAGATTCTAGTGGGTTTTCTCCCCCAAGAGGGTTTCCCACATATGTCATGTGTTATGTGCTTGATCTTTCACTCTCTATTGTTAATTAATATGAGTGATATGTATGTTTCATGAATGCATGTATTGATTGATTAAGGATTTAAAGGAATTGGAATTAAAGTTGGATTATCTAGGCTCACTGATTCACCCCCCCTTGGTGATTGTACCTATAACACTATCAAAGTCAAAATTTCAAATAAGTTTTATGCCATGATGTTAAGGATTAGATTGATAATAATTAGATTTTTTGGGTTTTATATGGTTAATGATTAAATTCATAAGGATGGGTTTAGATAGGTAAAGATGGATTAGGATAGGTGTAAGATAGGATTGGATAGGTAAGGATAGTAAGGATGATTTATGTTAGGTGTAAGATGGGTAATGATGGAGGGGTGATTTATAATAGATAAGTTTGACATGGAATGGGTTTTACCACAAATGCAGATTACTTATAGGTAGCTGATTATTTACACATGACACTGAAAACTAGTTTTCATCATGTTACTTGTCCAAGGTGCCATAGAAATGGTTTTCACCTTTGGACAAATTTATTTGTCTTTATATTGTATTTTTTTTTATGATTTCTATTTTTAAGTATCTCAATTATTAAAATGTTTGAGATGTAAGATGCTAACCCCTATTGATATTTTAGCTATGCACTCTAAAGAGGTACTTAAAAACTTTATTGATTTCTAAGTTGGATTTTTCCAAATTTACTAGGATACTATCATATTCTTTATGATAGAGGGTTCTACCAAAGAGGGTTAAGTAAAAGGTGTGTTGGATAAAGGATGTGTGTTAAGTGCATAAGGGATTTGGAGGAATAGAATGTTTTTTAGGATAAGTGTAGGTTTCATGATGTAAATGATGATTTGTACCAATAATCTCATCTTCTATGAGACTAAGAGTAGGAAAATTTAAATGGTATATTTTCTTAACCTATTGATGGTGTCTTTAATAAATGATTTGGATTTATCCCATAACTGTGATGACTTAGGAAAGATATTGATTTATTGATTTAGATTTTAAAATTGATCTAATATTGCCTCAAAAAGGTTTTCACTAAGGGACTAGTATTTTTGATTTTATAGATTTTAATTTAGATTTAAATTGTCCCATAGTGACTAAAAAATGTTTTCACTAAGGGATGTTGATTTTAGATTTGGATTTGTTTGATTGAAATTTTTATTTTGATTATATGATAGTGCCTCAAAGAGATTTTCACAATGAGATGGTTATTTCATATTTTGATTTGTTGCTTTTTAGTATTCACTTTGATTAATGAATAGTTTTTGTTCCTCATAATATTTTGATGTTACTTATTTATGCCCTTATGGTTGGATACTAGTCATGAATTCTAAAATTATTTGACTCTCATGGAAGAAATTTGATGATACATTATATTCTCAGTCCCAACCAATGGGTGCAAGAGACTAAATATCAAGATGGGAGAAATGATTGGTGGTGTTAATGAGAGGAGTGGTGGAATCATGGTCTTCATAGGGACTATGACTGGGGCATGTTTCAATCATGCATGAGGCTTCCTTATAAACTAAAAAATTATCACTAACATCTTTACATTTATTTTCAAGTGGTTGGTAGTCAATATCTTGGGGTTTTTATTTATGTTGAAATATATGGGTTCTTGGACTCCTTACTCATTGAGGCTAATGATTCTCCCTTGGTAGTTCTTCATTTTTATTTATATTCTTGATATAGGATAATTATTGTTTTGTAAATAGGATGTGAAGATTGGTGATTATTGGAGCCATTGATGTGTTCATCTGTGAGAAATATAAATTTTATAAATGGTCTAGAACCAAACTAATAGGATGTCATTTCAAATTTTTTGTTTATGGTGGGCCCACCACTAATTTTGAGAGAAGTAAGGAGGCTAATTGTGTGGAAAGTGATTTGTATTTTTTTAATCTAAAAATACATCTTTTAGTTGAGGTGTATGTTTTGGGGATATGGGATTTGATGTGTGATACGAGGTTGGGTAATTAGCCAATGGGTGGTAATTTGTGTTGTTCAGAGGAGGATTGGTCAAACATGGAATCTTGGTAAAAAAAGGGATCTTAGTTGAAGATAAAATTTTCAACGAGCAATTCATTAAATATAGGTGGATAGTCTAAGGTAGGTTCATATAAAATCGGAGGTAGGTTATGCTGGTAGATGATGGGTTTGTATAAAATGGGTCCATCAAAGAGGGTTAATTGAAGACTGGTGGTAGGTCCTAACCCTGATTTGGAATTGAAAGAGTGTGATTTTATTTAGGAAATGCATCTTGGCATACCCCTAAGTTATGATTCTTAGACATGAATATAGTTGGTTATATTTCAATGTCCCCTTTATCAATCAAATATTGGATATAATCTTTGAATCTCATGCATCTATTTATAGAATGGCCCTCAATATTATGATAATTTTAGTATCCATCCTTTTAATAGTAAGTCGGCATTGGTTAGATCTAACCAAAATGTTTGGTGTGTGAAAACATGATAATGTTTCTAGCAATTAGTTGATGAAATATCACATCCAATGGATCCTTGAGTGGAGTATATTGTCTCTATTTGGATATATATATATATATATATATATATATATATATATATATATATATATATACATATATATATATATATATATGAATGATACTTGGATATATGATGGTTTTTGGTGTGGCAATTATAGGTCATAGTTGGGTTGTTCAACATGTTGTGGCTCAAGGGCCATTTTGGATGGTGATGGATCAAGGGCTCAATTGGTAGGATATGTAGTTTTTTTGGATTATATATTATATAGGTCATTTGATTGATTAATTAATGAATATCTTGATGTAATAGGATTGAGATGAATTTTTAAATATTCCAACTCTTGTGATAATTGTTGGATTTTTTCAAGAATTGTTGGATTTTTTGATTGAGATGTTAAAGCTAATTTTTTATCATAGTTTTCATGGGGATTTTTGGGACTATGGATAAAGAAGGGGAGATTTGTTTGATTTTGGATTAAAAAGTTACTAGTAGTAAGTTGATGTTGACATGGGATGGTTTTAGATTCTTTAGTAAATAGGTGGCTTAAGTTGTTGTGACCAAATTTGGTATGAAGATGAGCATATAACTCTATAAATCATAAAAGGAGCCCATGATTGTTTTTAAATAGGGATTGTTCAATATGGGGTCTATCAATATTTGTTTTGGGTGCCATAACTCAAGATGGTTTTGGATTTGGGGTTGTTTGAATTTAATATGGTTTTGGATTCAATATTAGTTTTAACTCAAGATGGTTTTGCATTTAAGATGGCTTTGGATTTAATAAGGTTATATATTTGTGATTGGTTTGGACTTAGGATGTTTTGGATAAATTTTATGATTAAATGAAAATCAAGGTTTTGTTTAGAAAATTAATAAATTAGTTTTCACATAAATAAATAAAATTTTATTTTCAACGCATAAAAATATTTCAATTACAGGTTTTCTCAAAGAGATTAAAGTAAAAATAACACATAAGATATAACTAAATACAAAAAGCATGCAAATCACATTAACGGATAAAACTAGGGAAGGGTATTGAATGATTTGTGTGCTCCCATATATACTAGCTCATCTATTAGATAGTGTCATCCCAAAATTTTAGATCATTTTTTGGATGTAGAACCATACCCATATCCCATTATACCTAGTTGTAAGGGTACGTTAAGAGTAACTTCTTGGAGCTAACCATTTATTAGTGCACTAAAAGTCAAATAGTTAAATGGATTATTAAGGCTTAGGGTTTTCATAGGATTAACTAGGGGGTGTCTTATATATACCTTTTGATATGATGAAGCCTAAGACCATGGAATAAATTGATTAAAATAATACATAAAAGGGTCTTTTCCCTATATGCCCACTCCATACATAAAATTTTAGTAAAGTGTCATCAAAAAATTAAATTTTGGGGTGGTTGTTAAAACCATGAGTATTAGAGGATGGAACCCCCTCACATCATAGTGTGCTTAAAACACACAACCACATAGCTAATTGAAATATTTTATCCTCAATTTATATACCCACTAAAACACAAATTTTGTCTTACCACATGGTGATGAAATCCATGGTCAATAAAGCCCCTAGAAATTAAAAAAAGGGACCATCGTGTTTATCAATTCCAAGGATCATCACCAATGTCATGCAAGGAAATAGAATATATAATAATATCTTGAGTAAACACAAAATTATAATAATTTATTTTGGTTTGCATGGATCATCACCAATGCAACGTGAGGAAATAACATACATAATGTTTTTATTAGATTGGGTTAATATATAGGTTAAGGGTCCTGTACCTAGTATAAAAGAGAGATCAAAAGATAGACAATTAAGAGAAATAGTAAAAAAAATATAGAGTAATAAGACTCAAAAAATAGCTATGACCATGAACCACTATCAAACCAGTGACAAAAAAAATGTGAAAATAACAAGAAACAAGATAATGGGGAATTACTGATCTGAGTCCTCAAACTCTAAGTAGAACATCAATTTATTGGTCCCAATGTTTTCATTATGATTTTTTATTCCTCTAATGCAATTATTGTTACCTTGTAAAGTTTATGTGGCTTCCATCTTCCTCTTAAGCACCTCAAGCTTGGTTTTTGCCTTTCCCTAGCATGTATCCTTCTTTTCTTCTTCACCTCCTCTGCTATGACTATTATTTTTACCATGTGGGTATTGACCCACATTCCTCATTCCTCCTTCTAGTTATTTCCCTTCCTCATAAAAATATTGCCTTGTGATAACAATGCCTATAGATTATCAAACTTGTCAAAAAATTTTGAACTCAAAATCCTCTGAATAGCCACCTTTATCTACAACTTTTGCAAAAATTTTCCTATTTTCTCCATTAAATTAAAGCTGAAATAAAAATGTCCCATGATATTAATAGGTTTAACATAAATAGGAACACCCTTTTGGTTGTCTCCAAACTAGAAGTCCCTTGAGGCATTTTATTCACATAATCCTTCATTCTTCCCCTCTTTGGGTTCTAAGAAATCCTTAGTAGCCCTATGGAATCCTCCTGATCATTATGAATATGTATGGCCTCTGAGACTACTTTACTCCAAGGAAGTTCCCTTATTTTGATAATTAAAAGAATGAGACCCTAATTTATTATTTCCACCAAAGGGTTACTCTCTAAATTAGTAACATAGACTTTAACGGACTTCAACAAGAAGGGGATGTTAATGGTATGGCCTCTGAACTGATTAATAAGGAGGAAATGACGAGAAAAAATAATAGTATGTTTTCCTAAGAGGGTTATATATTTCATGACCTGTAAGTAGATATTCAAAGGTTTTCTTGGTAGGTCAACTTGGAGAAACCCCTTTTGATTGGAAGACTCAGGTTTTTTATTCTCATAGATATAAAAAATGCTAAAAAGTTCCTCTTTCCTTTTCTTGTCTTTAAAAACTTTAACACTATTGTAGTCCATGCCTATGATTTCTCTAATTATTTATTTAATTACATTGATTTTAAGAAATGAATTATAACTTCCCTCTCCATCTATCCTCTTAAAAATTCATGAGAAATTACCATATCATGATTGACTATCCTTTCCATGAAGTTTACAAGTCCTCCCTTCACCATTTTTCTCCATAAATAGGGATCTTATTTGACCTTTACATAGGAAATGGGGTTGACCCTATCATGATCACCACCCATGTTGAGATTTTTTTATTATATATGATTTATATGAGTGTGTTAAATAGTTATAAAATCTAAAATTCCCTTAATTTACCTTCCCCTTATAATAATAACAATTAAAATAAAGTCTCTCCATTCGTGTATGAACTTGAGGTGTGATCATATCATAATTTCGATAAATGTGCTAAAGATAATACTCATATGTAGATAATATTTATTGATGATGATAATCATGGATTCACACATTGGATTGTGCTTTATTTTAATGGATGATATGCATGATGTTGTTCAGGAGTCTATGTCACCTTGCCAATAATTGAGAGATCCATGTGTGACCCCTAAGTTTGCCATCTTATCAATACTCTTATTTACCTCCCTATAGATGTGGACTATATTAAAACCTTTACAATATTTTAAAATATATTTTTCATCCTCCATTATGTTGTAAATCATCCAAGAAGATTGAGAGGAGCTCCTCAGATAGTTAATAATATTCAACAAATCTCCTTCCACCTATAGGTTTCCCAACCCCATATTAGTTGCAAGATCAATCCCCCACCAAGTTATCATATCTTCCACAAAATGGTCATTTTTAATCCATAAATTTCATGCATATACTTCTAAGAGGTTACCATTAGAATATGATATTACTCCTCCACCCCCTCCAAGTCTAGGATTCCCTTTCTCTGCTCCATTAAAATTCAGATTGTACCATAAAAATGAAGGAAAAATCCACTTTATCTTCATTATTTATATTTTGATGTTTTAAATTATGACATAAGGAATCCAATAGTATCCATTATTCAAGATGTATTCATGGTTCTCAATGATAAAGTGTGCCTTAGTGATCATGCATGGACCCTAATATGTTTGTTTGGCTAGGCAAGGTGATGGATGTTGGTAATGTATTGACCATGTTTTAGGGGTAATATGAGGGATAAAGGGTGATTAGGGTAATTTTTTAAGTGAAATTAATTAAATATAATATTATTGTGAAGGTATAGGTTATCTTGGTCAACTTGGTAGATATTCTTGAGTAAGCAGATTGATGATGTTAGCATTTGCACGTGTGGAGGTGTTAGAAGAAGGTCACATGGGTTTGTTGAGTTTTTTACCTAGATAATGTTTTTAAATTTTTAGGTCTTGAAATAAGGTATATGAAAAGTTATTATAGTGAAAATCTAGTCTCCTAGGTAGATTTCACTAGTTTCTATAGTCAAATTTGCATTAAAAAGTGACCGTTGGAATTCAAATATTTGAAATTAGAAAGGAAAACTAGTCCTCATTATTTTTCATATATCTTTTGATGTATGATGAATTTTATGATCATATAAAACTAAAATTGGTATATAAATTCAAGGGTAATATATCAAAAATTATTTGAAGGTTTGAATAGTTGTACATCTATATTTATTATGGTCCAAAGTTGACTAAGGGTTTGACCTTCTTCTACAAATGACCCAAGAAGGATTTTTGAGTTTTATTGATAGTGTTTGGATTTTTCAAGGTGATTATATATTTTATAGTGTTTTATACTCTCTAAATATTATTTTTATGAATTTTATAACTTTAACCAATCCATATTCTATATGATCAATTACTTACAATTTGACTTTTGGTTCATTCATGATGGTTTCATGTACAAGGCAAATGTTTGATAGGTCTTGCATATGAATAGGAGTGTATTGATTAGTTTAATAACTTTAGGATGTCTTAAGGGTCACATTACATGGAATTATATTATTTTAATGGATATTGTGTTCCTATTTTTGCTTGGTGAAGTGCTAAAAGGATGAATAAGTCTCCATGGACCTATAAGGGTTTCTTAGGCCCAATTGAAAGGTGTTGGTGCTTAGGGGTGTTATATAAAATCTATGGTCAACCTATGTTAATTATTTTTATCCTATTTAAAGTTTAATATAATTATTAAGGGTGAATTCATGTCAAATTACTGATAAAGAAGTTAATGTTCAGTTAGGCTCTATAAAGAGAAAAAATAAAGGTGAATGTTTCTAGAGTTGATATGCAAAGAATAGTGAAGTGTGAGTGTATTTTGTGGATAGATTGAAGAGAATAATAGGTTAAGGAATATATTCATGAACTATAGTTCATATTTTTGATGTCATAATAGTGTTCTTGTAGGTTTTAATATTGAATATGAGCAAAGAAGTGTAAAGTGATCCAAAAGGGTATTTTGGATGCATTGCTTATATGTGAAGATTTGAGAGAGTGTTAAGGGTTGAAAATAGTTTATACTCATTATTTTTACATCATATTTAAATTAAATAAGAGATATATATGTGTTGATATTATAAGGTTTTTTTGGGTGCTCAACTTATAGAACAAGTGGGTGATTGTTCATGCTTAGGGTTGGTGCTCCTTGTGAGGTGGGTACTTCACTAAAGTCTCATGTTTATGAATATTTTATAGGAATGTAGTCCATTTGTTTGAAAAATTAAGCATGGGTTTTATTCACCATTAGGGTTTCCCATATAAGCCATCTGTTACAAGTGTTGATCTTGCATAGTTTCTTTATTCATTAGAATAACTAGTTTTTATGCTTCATGGATGCTTATGCTAAATAGTTGAGATTTTGAAGTTTTGAAATTATAATTGAATTTATTGCATCACTAATTAACCCCTTTTTAGTGATTTTACCTCTAAAAATTGGTATCATAGCCATACCTTCTTTTCAATTTTAACCACCTGAAGGTGATCATAGGTATAACAGATGACAAAGAGGCTAAGACATATCTTCAAGGAAAACTAGTATGTGCCTTATCAAATATCAAACATCTAGAGGAATAAAATGAAAAATTGAAGAAAAAAAAGGATGTAAGAATTCATATCTAAATTCCTTGATATATTATGAGATTGATGCAAGCATTGATGGTGTGAAGACTTAAATAGATAAACTAGACATATACATAGACATGGTGGATAAAGTCCTAAATCAAAGATTAGATCATTTAGAAGGTAAAGCTATGACATATATATAGATGTGATTCTATCTAAGGACAAGTAGAATCCTAGTTTTAATAAAGAACTTAAAGACAAAAATTCTCTTGTTTTTTATGTATGAGTAAAAGGAATGTCTAATATGAATAACTATAGTTATGTTTTCAACGGGTACAAATACACTTGTAATGAATATGGTCATAGATATAAGGACTATGTTTTCTCTTAAAAAACTAGAAATGGAATTATATGCTATAACTACAACCAATAGGGACATATAACTAAGTATTTCAAGATATATTATTGGAAAAATAGACATACAAATCATTGACACCATCAAATGGTTCAAAGAAGATAAATCCAAGATTGAAGAAAAGAAGAAGAAGAATTTAGGTGATATAACAAAGGAAGAGTCAATGTTTGTTCAAACTACCTTGCATACTCAAGAGGATGAAAACAAGAAATGGTACATAAAGAATGGATGATCTAGTCATATGAAATAAGACAAGAGAAAGTTTATCTCTCTCAAAAAACATAATTCAGGTTTAGTAAGAGTTGGTGATTATAATTCTGATAACATAGTTGGACAAGGTTCTATAAGTTTGGATAATGATCATACTAGAACTGAAAATGTTTTATATGTAGAAGGTTTGAAAGATAATATTCTAAGTATTAGCCAAATGTGTAAGCAATTAAATGTTCTAACTTTTCAAGATCAATGATGTGAAGTGAGAAGAGAAAAGTCTAGTAATTTTTTTGAAAATATTCACAAGGTAGATAACAACTTGTATGTGTTCCATGAATCTAAAAGGGAGGAGTGTTTCATGAATAAATTAGAGGAAAGTTGTCTTTGTCATAGAAGACTTAGACATCTAAATTTTGATAATTTAGTAAGGATCAGTTCAAAAGGATTAGTGAGACATATGCCTAAAGTCACTAAGATTATTCATACTCTTTATAAAGCAGGCCTTCATGGAAAGAAAACTAATATAAGATAAAAATCTATGGAGAATTATAACACAATACCATTAGAACTGATCCACACTAATCTATGTGGACCTATAATAAATCAAGGTATTCAAGGTAACAACTACATCATTCTAGTAATTGATGACTTTACTTGAATGACTTGGATATATTTCCTTAAAGAGAAATAAGAAGATTTTGTAAAGTTCAAATTACTCAAATCTCTTGTTGAAAATGAAAAAGGATCAAAAATCAAGTGTGTAAGATCAGATAGAGGAGGAGAATTTTGGTGTTATGAGTTTGATATTTTTTGTGAAGATCAAGGTATTAGAAGATAGTATTATGATTTTAGGACATGTCAATAGAATGGGATAGTTGAAAGGAAAAATAGAACTATCTAAGAGATGAGTAGAACCATACTTCAAGATTCCAAATTATGAAATGGTTTTTGGGAAGAGACTACCAATACATCAGTATAAATCTTGAATAGATGTCAAGTTAAATTTAAATGGTGATAATAATCCATATGAGATATGGAAAAATAAATCAATTAATGTCAAACATTTTAGAGTGTCTGGGAGAAAGTGTCTTATCAAAAGTGATGAATAAAATCTTGGAAAATTGGACTCAAGGTATGATGAAGGCATCTTCTTGGGTTATTCCTCATAATTATTATTTAAAGATGTTTCAATAATAGACTCCACAAGGTTTTTGAAAGTTCTAATGTAAGATTTGAAGAGGTAGGTGAAATCAAGAAGCCTAAATTGTAGATAAATGAAACTATAGAGAATCCTAATTCAAATAATGAAGGAATACCTTATCAATTAGATTATGAAGAGGAAGAGGTAAGACAAGAAACTATAGCCCCATCTAGGAGAATACATAAGGATCATCCAATTTCCTAAGTAATTGAAGATGTAAATGATAGTTTGTAGACTAGAAGGAGAATGTTGATCAATAAAAATAAAAAAGACATAACTCTATTATCCAAGGTTAGACCTCAAAAATTTTAGAAGCTAGAAAAGATGAAAATTGGACATATGAAATGGATGAGGAACTTGATCAAATAGTAAAGAATAATACATGTGATTTGATACCTAGACTAAAAGATACGAATGTGATAGTAACTAAGTGGGTATTCAGAAATAATATGAATGAGAAAGGAGAGGTCACAATAAATAAGGTTAGACTAGTGTGTAAAAGATATGATCAAGTTGAAGGGATAGATTTTGATGAAACATTTGTTTCTGTGCGAAGAATGGAAGTAATTATACTCTTCTTGTCATATATAATATTCAAAGGTTTCAAAGTTTACTAAGTGGATGTGAAATCTACCTTTTTGAATTGTAAATTAGATGAAGAAGTATATATTCATATACCTAAAGGTTTTTCAATAAAAAGTAACCAAAACTATGTTTGTAAACTAAATAATGATTTATATGGTCTTAAACAAGATCCTAGAGCTTGGTATCACAGATTAGACAAGTATCTATTAATTCAAGGATTTAAAAAAGAGTTTGTTGATAGTAATTTATACATTAAGATAAATGGAAATCATAAATTACTAGTGGTAGTCTATGTTGAAGACATAGTATTTGGATCTAACAATGACAACATGAGTAGACAGTTTGTAGATGTTATGAAGACTAAGTTTGAAATTTTAATTTTGGGAGAACTTTCTTTCTTCTTAGGATTACAAATTAACCAACTTCATGTAGGGATATTAATTTCATAGGAAAAATACATGAAGGATCTAAGGAAGTTTGACATGTTTGATTGTAAGCCAATGAGTATTCTTATGATCATAGGATGGAAGATAAATAAACAAGATGACTCACCAAAGGTTGATCAAACCCTGTATACATCCACGATTGGAATTATTTTTTACTCCACTACTTCTAGGCTTGATATCATGAAAGTAGTAGGCCTTATAGGTAGGTTTCAAGCTGATCCTAGAGAATGTCACTTGAAATTAGTTAGAAGGATCTTAAGTTATCTCAAGAGAACCATAGAATATGGTTTATGGTACCCAAGGAGCAAATAATTCAATCTAAAGAGATACACTAATGCATATTGGGTAGGATGTGTGGATGAGAAGAGGAGTACTAGTAGTGGTGTTTTATTCATGGGTGAATGATTTATGTCTTGGATAAGTAATATTAAAGCCTTTTTATCTCTATCAAATGTAAAATCTGAGTACATAGTTATTGCTTCTTGTTGTACTCAGGTAATGTGGATGAAGTAAACCTTCGAAGACTATAAGGTAAGATAAAATGGTCCTTGTCTTATCTATTGTAACATTACTAGTGTGATTATTATCTCTAATAATCCTACTATGATTCAAAAAAAAATAACATTCCAATTAGATATTATTTCTTGAGTGAAAAAATGAGAAATCAAAGTGTTAATCTAGAGTATGTGCCTACAAAATAATAACTTATAGATATTATGACTAAGCCATTGACAAAAGAAACATTTAAATATTTAAGATAAATTTTGGGTGTCATATCCTTGTCTATAAATCATTATAATATCATTCATTAAGGGAGAGAAATAGGTTAATAAGATTGTTCCATAGGTTTGTGATGAAAAGCTTCAAGAGTTCTATTTAGGGACATTGGTCGTAAAGGCATGTTTTAATCAAATTTTGATGCTTAGTTTTATAGGTAAAATCATGAAGTATGAATGTGAGGTTGGTATGGAGTGTGAAGAGGACTTTTTAAAGTGTATTCCAAGAGGTTTCATGCCTTAGATTGGTCACAAGTAACTTTAATGATCATTTGTTCAGTGCTCACTTCCTAATGAGAGATCATCATGCAAAATTGGACTTGTTAAGATATATAAGGCTAATAAAGTATATAGGAAATTTGGATTTGATGTTTCCATGTGAAAAATGAGGTAATGGGTTGTTAGAATGATTCCATGATCATTCTAAGGAGTTTTTGCATAGTGATAGTGGTATACACAGGGTCTATATGCACAAAATGATTGGTTTCAGGTGTCAAATGAATATTTGTGAGTGGACAAGCTTAATTTTGGAATAAAAATGTGTTTTGACATAATAAATGTGTGATCCAAATTGTTTCAATTTTTTAATATATTTTTAAATCAAGTTGAAGATTTTTGAAGGCTCTCAAGTATGATAGTCCTTGCTTAAGGGATATCAGGTCAAAAACCATTTCATGGATATATGGGTTCCTAAAGAATTAAAACCTAAAAAATTGGTCCAAAAGTGTATCTTGTTGAACTCTAGGTTAGAGAGTAGTTTCAAGAGCTGGCATTGACTGGAAGGTGGTAAGTTGACCTTATTTCTCTTTGATACCCTAGGTTTTGCACCATGTGAGTTAGTGTCCTTCACAAATAATTTGAGTACTAAGGCTATGTTATATATTAAAATGGAAAAAATTGTGCTCAAAAATTTCTTTACACTCATCTGAAAGTGTATAGTTTGACCTATGATTGAGGATTTGTGCAAATTGAGGGTTAATTGATAGGTCAATTTGTCAAGGAACTATGGTGAAAAGGAAGAGTTGGATGATTATTCTTGGCATGCATGAGGGGGCATATTATTTTACTCTAGATACTAAATTTCAATCCATGAGGATGCATACATAGAAATTTATGGGCTCTGTAAGGTTCATGTAGGGCTACTAGGCCTTGAAGCAAGGCTAGTATGAAGAATAGTTATTTTTGGTCATTTTATTCAAAATAAAAAGTTATGGTTATCCTTTAATATGTTTCTTATATATATTAATGCATCATATATGTTTTATAAATATCATTAATGATAATTCTTCATTCTATGGGTCAACTTGTGAGAGAAAATTTGAAGGCAACTATGGAATGGTTGGAGATGGTATGAAGATACCCAAGGGGTTCCAAAGTTCAAATTAATTATGGGGAGTACTTATTAGTTTTACCAAGGTGTTATAACTCATATTTTATTCATATTGTTCATTTATTTTTCATATATTAGTGCATGGTCAAACTAGAGTGTTGTCAATGAACAAGTTTGAGATAGTCTTGATAAAACATAGTATGCATAGTGATAGGGGAGTTTATGTCATTAATTAGAGAATATACCTTAATAATGTTTTATTTAAAAAAAATTATATGTGATTAGTATCAGTAGGTAATCCAAATTTATCATTATGTCAAAGGTGGGGGGGAGTTTTTGTAAAGGGAAAAAGAGTTTGTGCATAATTTTGTTATTGGCTTTAAAAACATCTACAAATGTTGAAATTAATGAAAAAGGGGGATATTTTTGTGATGTTTTAAATTATTTCCTAAGGTTTCAAATATTTTCCATGAGTTAATATTTATGTATGGTTCTCAATGAAAAAGTTTACCTTAGGTTTTCAAGATTTTCCTAATATGGTTGCATGGTTAGGCAAGGTGATGGATGTTTATGATGTGTTGCCCATGCTTGAGGGATCATATAAGGTCTCAAGGGTGATTGTGGTAATTATATAAGTGAAATAAACTCATTATATTAGTATTGTTAAGGTCTAGGTTATCTTAGTCAACTTGGTAGATCTTCTTGAGTAAGTAGATTGATGACATCAACATTCATACATGTAGAAGTGTCAGAAGAAAATGGTCACATGGTTTTGTTGATATTTATGCCTAGATCATGTGTTTAAATTTTTAGATATTGAAATGAGGTATATGAAATTTTATTAAAGTGTAAATTTTTTCTCCTATGTATATTTCACTAGTCTCCATAGTCAAATTTGCACTAAAAAGTGACCGTTGGAATTCAAATATTTGAATTTATAAAGAAAAACCAATCCTCATTGTTTTGCCTATAAATTTTGATGTAAGATGAATTTAATGGTGGTATTAAAATAAATTTTCTAGATAACTTAAATATAAATTCATTAAAAATTATTTAGAGGTTTGACTAGTCATACACTTGTATTTATTATGGTCTAAAGCTGACTGAGGGTTTGAATTTCTTCTGCAAATGACCTGAGAAGGATGTTTGAGTTTTTATTGATAGTATTTAGATGTTTCAAGGTGAATTATCTATTTGAGAGTGTTTTAGACTCCCTTAAGATAATTTTTATGTAATTTTTAGGTTTTACCAATCCATATTCTTTATTTATAATTGATTACAAGTGGACTTTTGGTTCATTCATGGTGGTTTCATGTACAAGGCAAATGTTTGATAGGGCTTGCCTATGCATAGGTGTGTAGTGATGAATTTAATAACATTAGGATGTCTTAGGGGTCATGTGGAATGTACCTATATTATTTTAAGGGGTATTTTGTTCCTATTTTTTCTTGATGAAGTGCTAAAAGGATGAATAGGTGTTCATGGACCTATAAGGGCTTTTAAAGCCTAATTGAAAGGTGTTGGTACTTAAGGGTGGCATATCAAAGATATCATTGACATATGTGGATGATTTTGATTTTATTTAAAGTTTAATATAATAATTAATGGTGAAATCTTGTTAAATATTTGACCAAGAAGGTAATGTTCATAGAGGCTCTATAAAGAGAAAAAATAAAGGTGAAGGTTTCTAGAGTTGACATGTGAAGAATAATGAAGTGTGAGTGTGCTTGGTGGATATATTGAAGAGAAGAGTAGGTTTAGTAATATATGAAGGAAATATAGGTCATATTTATAATTTCATAATAGTGCTCTTTCTAGGTTTAATATTGAATATGAGTGGAGAAGTGACAAGTGATCCAAAAGGGTGTTTTGGATGCATTGCTTGTATCTGAAGGTTTGAGAGAGTGTTAATGGTTGAAAAGAGTTTATATTAAATTTTTATCCATAAAATTGAAATTTATTAATATCTCTAGAGGTGTTGATATCAGAAGGTTTTGTGTGGGTTCTCAACATCTAGAACAAGTGGGTGTTTTTTCATGCTTAGGGGTTGGTACTCCATGTGAAGTGGGTGCTTCACTAAAGTCTCATGTTTGTGAGTATTTTATAGGACTTTGGTACATTATTTTTTATAATTTATAGTGGTTTTTATTACCCATGAGGGTTTCCCACATAATACATGTTTTATGAGTGTTGATATTGCATAGTTTCTTTGTTCATTGCAATAACTACTTTATATGCTTCATGGATGCTTATGTTGAATGGTTGAGAGTTTGAAGTTTTGAAATTAGAAATGAAATAATTTCATCACTAATTCACCTCCCACATTCTTAGTGATTTTACCTATAACACTATAAATTATCTACTTTTGGGATTGAGTAGGAATCACATGATTTAGTGAAAGTAAGATCTGAGAAAAGTGAAGGGAAGGGTATTCACCAAAGGAAGAAACATAAGTTAACTAATTATACTTGATATAAGCCATTATAATTTTAAAATTGGTTATGGGTATGGGATTCAAGTTGTCAAAGATTTTTGAATTTATGTATTTCTATATCCCCCAAAAAATATGAGGGAGAGTTAAGTTCCACCAAAATTTCAAGGGGGGAATAGTCCCAAGGTGCCTCCCATTAGTAGATGAAATCCTGTATGGATTTCAGAAAACCCCAAGAGGAATTAGACAAATTGCAAAAAGATTGAAAAATGGAATTAGTGAAGGGGTAAATAAGGAATATATGTCTAGAATATTTATCCTCCTTATAAACAACACATTTTTTAGGAATTGGAAGTCTCCTTTTCATTATGTTGTGCACTGTCAGGATTTTATTTTGGGTAGCCAACTAGAAGAAAATATTAATTTTGGGGATCAAATTTTTTATCCATAATAAATTCCAATTCTATTCCAAATATTCTTGATCCCATAAAGATAAATAGTTAGATTTAAGAAAGAACAAACCATTAGGATTGTCTATCCATATAAGGTTATCATCTTTGGGAAATATATTAAAGTGAGTATTCTAGAGCCGGTTATTTAACTCTTATAAAAATAGTGTTTATTTTTTGTTCAAATATTATTTATAAAGTAACTTATACTTTTTACTACCTTAAACCTCGTACCATTAATTACACAATTTGTGACCTATTACCTCTTTGGAGTGATCACTTGATTCTGCTATAGCTTGAGAAGATCCAAAAAGGAACTAGTTGATCCAAATATCATCCCAAAAGTTAACTCTATTACCTATACCTATTTTCCATTTTATAACTCTCTTAATAATATCATTTACTTTACTTAAATCTTTCTAAAAGGATAAGTAATTGGTAGGTCCTTCTTTATCAAAAAAATAGAAACCCTCCCTGGAGTTTAAATACTTGGATTTAATAATCCTTGTCCATTGGTTATATTAATTTATCACCCTCCATCCTTGTTTATCTAGCAAATATTGATTCATATAACTCATCCTCCTAAGGCCCAAGCCCTCCTTTCTTATAGGTAAACAATATTTTTTCCAAGAGATAAGTGGAAATATGAATCTTTCTTCCATACCTCTTTAGAATAATTTCTTCTGCAATTGCTCTAGATGGTCCACCACTATATGTAGAATAGAAACTAAGGACATAACATAAAATGGGATGATCTACAAATAACTCTTAATTAATTATAATTTTATAGCTTGGGAGAGTATATTACCTTTCCATCCAACCAATTTATTCAAAATCTTATT
Organism: Torreya grandis; assembly: GCA_037957365.1. NCBI lineage: Eukaryota > Viridiplantae > Streptophyta > Pinopsida > Cupressales > Taxaceae > Torreya > Torreya grandis. Next base: position 3,244,571 of record JARHVA010000435.1, read on the forward strand.
AATAAGAGGGTTATAAAAGTTTGATTTCATATTGCCTTCAAAAAGAGGGATGCCCAAATAGGAAGAATGAAGATTATTTATTACACACCTGAGGATCCTAGATATATTCCCCTTCAAAGTTGTCATAGTATTGATGAAAAGTAAAGAAATTTTAAGGAAATTAACATATTAACTTGACATTGCCTCATAGATTTCAAGATATTTCCTAAAACATTTTGTTTCTATCACTAAGACTTCTCCCATCATTAGATTGTCATCTAAAACTTATTGAGGGTTTATTGGTCTAGTATTAGGGGTAGCTTTAATTCCCTTTATTATTACAAAATAACTAATAGTTTTGATGATTTTGATAAGAGTTTTGGCCATCAAGATGAACAAATATGGAGATAGGGGATCTCATTGATGAAGACCTCTAATCACAAGGAAAATACCTTTTGGGAACCCATTATTGATGACTAAATACATGGGGGGGATGTAGGAAATTAGATTTCTAACCACCTGATTAAATTATAACTTTTATAGGAATTTAGTGAGGAAAAACCATGAAACCCTATCATAAGCTTTGCTCATGTCAATTTTAAGGAACATTCCCTATCTAGAAGAGTTAGAAACTAAGTCTATAATTTTATGAGCAATGATAATACCATTTGACATCTATCTACCAAAAATAAAAGCCCTTATTGTTCTACTATCAAATTATTAAGAAACATTTGGATTCTAAAAGCCAAACCTTCTATGCATATCTTATAGAAAGTAGAGAAAAGGATGATAGTTCTAAAATATTTCAACTAATTTGCTCCATGCTTATTATGAATTAAGAATAGAAAAGTATTGTTAGATTCATGAAGCATTGTTATAGATTTGAATAATTTAGTGACTGCTAGACAAACTTCATCCTATATGATATCCTAAAAAACTAGAAGAAAAAAGGGGGGAATCCATCTGGACATGTGGATTTGTCTCCTTCCAAAAATAAAACTATGGATTTAATGTCTTCATTAGAGAGCGATGAAATAATGGAAGCAATATCTTCTTTGGATAGAATCCCTTGAATAATATTTAGAACCTATTCTTTAAGCTGGAAATCCTAGGAGGGGGTGAGATCCAAAATATTCCTATAGAAATTAAAAATTTGTGTTTCAATGCCTTTCTCATCTTTATATAGAATCCCATATTCTTCCTTGATTTCTCAAATTAATTTATATTGATGATTTATTAAAGTTAAGAGATGTAAGTACTTTCTATTCCTATCACCTTCCTTAAGCTAGGTTTTCCTAAATTTTTTATGTCAGGATATTTCTTCTTTGGATTCCAAATTCTGAAATAAACTTAGGAGTTATTTTTCTCTAACTTGAGAAGAAAGAGTGGAATTGAAAGCATTGATGTTCTCCTCAATTCTGTATAACTCTACCTCTATTATATTCTTTTGGGTGAAAATATTCCTAAAATAATCCTTGTTCTAGATCTTAAGTTTGTGCTTGACATGTTTAATTCTCATAGAGAAGATGTACATATATTATCCTTGCTCTAGAAACTTCCACCACTCCTTTAATGATTCAAACAAGATCACATTGGGTAACCACATTTGTTCAAATTTGAATAAAATGGTCTTGAGTTTATTCATCTTATCTCTAGTGAAAATCAAGGGGTTGTGGTTAGAGTTGACCTTAGGAAGGGAGGATAAAGAGTTGTTAAATTTAATATCCCAAGACATTGAGACCAATAACCTATCCATGTGAACTTGAATAATATTTTTTCCCATTCTCCTATGTGACCAAGTAAAGGGATTGCCTTTCAAGTCCACATCAATGAGACATGCCTCTACAATAAATTCACCAAAATCCATAATGTTGTCATTAAATGAGAAAATTCCCCATTTTTTTCCATTTGGTATAAAGGATAATTAAAATTGCCTACCACCATTTACTTCATGTTTTTGAAACATTTCATAATCTCAATCAGGTCCACCTAGAGTTTTGTTTTCCATTTCTAATGTTATGTGCATATATGTCTATAAGGAACCACTCTATTTTATTTTGAGTATCTTTGAAAAATATAGTAATATATGAGTCAAATTTTAATAGAATCACCCCTCCAGGACTAGGGGTTCTCAAAAAATTTACATTCCACTGAAAGCACCTCTATAGATACTACTACAACTTAAATATTTATCCCAAATATCATCTTTATTCTTCAAAATTTTATCCTTATACTTCTTAGTTTCTTCAAGGAGTAAAATATTAGGTTTGTGCTTATAGACCATGTTTCTTACCAATCTCTATTTCACAAGGTTATTCAAACCCCTTATATTCTAGGATATAGTATTCATTTATTAGTGCTTAAGAATTGTCTGACGATCATCTGGGTACCCTTTATAACTTCTTTATCTATTTCATATTTTTTGGCATTCTGATTTTTTGGTATACCAGTAGATTTTATATCTTCACCTACTTTGGTTTTTTCCTACCATTTTTTGGTTGTACCTTTTTCCATTAGTCCTCTACATTTTCCTTATTTTTCTCATTATTCTCTTTATTTCTTGTTAAAGAACATTTTCTATGCATAGGTGAAAAGGACTTATGAATCCCCTCATTGCTAACTAGAGTTAACAAATATTTTATAGGCAAAACTTCTTATAGAACTAGATCCTCACCAAATAGTAAAGATTCAAAAGATAGGAGTGAATTTGAAGCTTCATCACTATCTACAAAGGGTTCTTTATGAAATTGAGAAGATACTAGAGTTTAAATGGGGTAATTAGAAGTTACTTTAGCCAAAAAAAATAATGTGGAAAGGATGGTGGAGCCTTCTCCATGATCAGATCAATGGGGACAATCAAATCAGAATCAATAACAATATAATGCATCAAAGAAGGATAAATATTAGTAGGGGAAATCCCTATAGGACTAGGAATATTTGGTGGAATCAAGTCCTTAATAGATGCTACAATAGAAAGCCTCTCTCCCAAGTGAAGAGGAACACGATAAGGAAGGGGATCAAGGTGGGGATTGGGAGAAGGGTTTGAATAAGTAGTATTAGGAAGAGGAACTAGGGTGGGGCATGGGGAAGGGTTCAAAGAAAGATATTTCTTCACCTAACAGGGAGTGGGGGGATGGGAAGGCCTCTTGGAGAAAGGACATTCTTTCAAGGAATGATTGAGGACATTACAAGTTTTGTAGATCTTAGAGTCTCTTTCAAACATAATCCTTTGATTCCAAAACCCATATTTAGATTTGATATTAATGGAATGAATTAGGGGTTTAAAAATAGGATTAAGACACAAAATATAACATCCATTAGCCTTGTTCTAGACCTAGTAATGGGCTCAATTGAAATAGGTTGACTGAGAGTTATAACAATCCCAAGAATAACCTTTAGGGCCCAAAATTACTAAGGAAATTTTGGCAAGTTAAACCATACATGGATATCTTCCATTGCCTCACTATCAAGGTTGAATCCTACTTTCTACTTATGGAGATAGACTTTTGATTTACCCATAAATCATGGGAACCCCTTAAATATCCTAATGTAATCCTCATAATTTGATAAATTGATCAAGAATAAATTATTTGACATGATAATGATGTCAATCTATCCTAAGGAGGCCATTAAAAATTATCCCAATTTTTTAAGGAATAAATATTAGTTAAAAAATTGCTAATTTTGGGCAAGAAATAATTTGATAGTGAAGAGTCAACTTTCTCAATGATAGAATTAGGGACTTCAAGGCATACCATGTTTCTTTTACAAGTCTAGACCATTGGGGAGTCTTAAATTATTTTGATTTTTAGATGCTCTCTAGACACGATATCTACCCATGAGATTGAGTTATGTTCACCATTCTAGTCATATCTTGGGCCTATAGAAGTGATAGGTGGACTCTATCTTAAAACAATCAAGTGATCTAGTACCTTCTTCAAAATGGAAGGTGGACCCTATCTTGAGACAAATGTGTGATCAAGTTCCTCCTTCACATTATCATCTCTAGATTCCAACTCACCCTCTTCTCATCCATCACTTAAATTCAAAATTCTACCTATAAATTTCTTGCCCATCACTTCAAGCTTATCAAAAGCAAAATTCCTCACACAAAAAAGACTTTTAAGAAATGAAACTAATTTATTATTTATTAATAAATTAATCAAAATTTGAAATTAAAGTAAAGATAATCATAAAAGTATAATTTATTATTGGTTTAGTTTTTTAAGTCTTTGGTTTTTAGTCCTACACAAAACTATTAATATTTTATATGGATAGTGACTTTGACAAGAGTTTCCTTGAAAAGGAGGGTTAGTGACATGAAAAATATCAAATATAAACCTTATGTTTAACACTAAAATTTAGATTATATGATGGGTATATAGGGTTAATAATATAGATTAGTCTAAGGCTCAAGGGTGATAAACTACATCCATAATAGGTCAATTAATAGAAAACTCAAACAAAAGTACTAGGAATTTATAAAATTGAGATTGTTAAAAATAGTAGAGTATTATTGAAGTAGTTTAATGGCAATAAGTATAAAATAATGAAATCTATTAAACTATAAATGATGGTATTTTCAATATTATACATAATCAATACAAAAAATAATGAATAATTAAGAAGAAGAAGAACTCCATATGAGACCATGAAATCTGATTATTATTCAAATAATGGCATCTTTACATCTTCTTTGTGCATTTTTTTATAAACTTTTACACTTCCTCACTAGTCTTTTCTTCACCTTAGGACTATTTGACTTTCTTCTTTTTAACACATCTATCATTTATTTTCTCTTTTATTAAAATTAATAAAAATCCCTTTTACCCTTGCTAACACTCACCTAAAATTAAAGAGGTGTCTCATCCCAAGACACACAAAGTCCCTAATAAATCATTTTTTAAAAACTTTGTGCTATTACCATACATTTGAGATAAGTACATAACTACTTTTAATCTCCATGAACTCTTGCTAGAGTCCCAAATATTCTATAAATAACTACTCTAAATAACCCCAAATACATTTCTAATATTACAAATTAGTAAGCACTTTCACTTGATTTAGACCTATCACATCTTCTCTTATCCATTAAGCTAGAGTAAAACAACTATAAATCTCAAGTAAAGATAGGCCAAATTATACTCTTATTAGGAGATTGCATGAAGACTGCCATCCTATAATACGATAATCATGAGTCAAAATAAACAGGGTCTTGTTGAAATCATAGTGTTTAACCCTCCTCTACGTCTTGTGTAAAATTGGGTGTATACACCATTTTTATCCCTTCCTTTTCAAATTTTCAAAATGGAATGACTTCTCATAATTTCACACAAATTAATCTGAAACCATATGTTTAACTAATTTATAAATTCCAATTCACCATAAGGAATCTCTAGGTGGGATAATTCAACATAATAGATCTATTTAATTATCATTCTAGTCATTTTCCTTGGCCAATTATTCTATTATGATAAATTCACTAATTATCCTTCATTGATCAATTAATGCAATTAATTCCCCCTTCCCTAAATCATTTTTCTAATCAAATTCCCAACATTATATTCATTAAATTTAGCTTTGATTAATTAAATTAATCACTCTTCTAATTATAGTTCTATGCAAATGGAATTATATTTTATTTTCAATTATTAATTTTTCTTTTTATCCCTCCAAGAGGCATCTTCATTTAAGAAATAATCTTGAAATCCTATGGAATATTATTTTGTGAGCTGACTAATTATTAAAGGAATTAATATTAAGGATTATTTTCAACCCTTCATCTCATAGAAAAGATGAAGGGTCCACAATGAATCTTGTGAAATATTTTAGGGAACATTCTCAACCTTTCATCTTGGAAACAAGATGAAGGGACCCTATTAATGATTAATGTGATTTATTTGGAATGATTCTCTTCCATTCATCTTTGAAACAATATGAAATTCCCACACTAACTCTCACAAATATATTTTTAGGATAATTATCCACCCTCCATCTTGCATACAAGATGGATGGATTATGTTAATCCTCCTTTGGTATTTTTAAGATCTATCCTCTACCCTTGATCTTGGATAAAATGAAGGGATCATGTGATCAATCCATGTTTTGATCCATGTGCCTTCATGAGGATGTATTTTCAGCCATCCATCTTGAAGTCAAGATGAAGGGTCCTCGTTAATTCAAATTTACTATACATATAACTCTTCTCCATTGTATTAAACATGCTCAAATTGGATAAAGAAGTGCTATCAGATTCTCAATTCTTCTTATTTATAATATTTCTAATATTCATCTATTTCAACTAATCCAAGGTTTTAAAGGAGATGTTTCATCATGAAATTGCATTTATTAATACCTATTAAAACTACATCTAAGACAAATCATATACAAAATAAGGTTTCTAATTAAGATTTGCATTGTATTGATTTAATATTAGCTTTATTGTCTTAATATTTATATGCTAACAAGATCTTAGGTGTAGATTATTATATATTGATACTTCATTTGTAGTTATTAAATAAGTATAATATATATAGATTCTAATGATACATTGGGATAAGAAAAAAAAAAAACAAATTTTGCTACATCATTCTAGCAAAAAATTATTGCCTAGTCAAAAATAAAAAGAATCACTGCAATAAAATTAAAAGCTCTAGAGATCATGCAAGGAGATTAAGGACTAAATCAATCCCCTAGGTTTGTTTTCACCAGGAGCCTCATGACACCAATATTTAGTAACACTCATCAAAAGACAAGATTGATTCAAATCATTAATGGGAGAGACTCGCATCATATTTTCAATTTTCAACATTTTTTTTCATTCAAATAAATTTTGAACCCTTGAATTATTATATATAATATATACTTCAACTATAATAAGTTTAGATTCAATTATATCATTCTTAGGTGACCAAACCATGCTAAAAACCTTATCTGTGGGTAGTTAAGAATGATACAAGTTCATTTGTTCTATCATGAATGATGCAAACACCAAATACTAACATAAATTCCACCACCCCAAATATTCCTTAATGATTGCCAGTGTCATATGCACTATTCAAACATAGTTGAAAATTACCAAGCATATCACTATAGTAGGCCTAAATTTGTCCATCTACATGATGCCAATATACATTGCTAAGAGAAAGGTATAGTGTCATCATGGATACTTATGGACCTATACTGATGAAAAAAATAAATAGATCAATATGATATTATGCAACACATGTTGACCACCACACAAAATAAATTTGTGATATACTGTAAGATCTATGATAGTCTAAATACTCCTTGGTGAGAAGAACACTTGAAATAAGATTAAAATATAAATCATTCAAATAATATTGATAGGTATGAGATGGATGATGATAATGACAATGAGGAAAACCAAGAGAAGAAAAATTCCCTAATGAATCTTAAATATTCATAAATTCTTCACCATCATCTAGATTTTTGTGACATATTTATCTTCATTTCATTCCTCCTTTTAATTTTCATAATATGGAAACCTCTTTATTCAATCCAAATAAACCCACATTGAACTAGAACCACATTATTTTTAGGCCTAGACTCAAATCAATATTAACATCCACACCATTATTGGAGTAGTTTATTAGAAATAAATATACAAAAATGAAAGTTACTAAACTATAAATGATGGTATTTGTAAGCTTATACACAATCAATGACATAAATAATGAACAAACAAGAATAAGAAAAAGAAGAACTCAATATGAGACCATGAAATATGTATATTATTCAAATAATGACCCCTTTACATCTCTATACATTTTGTTTAACAAGCTTTTCCACTTCCTCACTTGTCTCTTCTTCTTCTTATGACTCTTTGAATTCCTTCTTGTTGACATATATCTTTTATTTTATCTTTTATTATAGTTAATAATAATCCAATGATATTTTCTCTTTTATTACAATTAATAATAATCCCATTTACCCTTGATAAAAAGTACATCTATTGATATATATTTAAATAAATTTTATACTTAGTTTATGTATATGTAGGTCTAAACAAAAATAGGGTGCAAATGGACTAGATGATAATCCTATTAAATTTGTAGGTTTCTTGAAATATCTTTTATGTGGCCTTAAATTCTTGTATTAGATCTAGACAGTTCCATAGATATAAGTGTCTAACTCTACTACAAGTGTCCTATATAGAATATTGACTAGATGTAGATGTAACTAACTGGAGCCTTTTAGATTTTCTATTGAATTCCTTATGATATATTTGGATCATTTTCATAGGTCATCACTCTTTGTCAAATGATCAAATGCTAACTCTTCACCCTTGGTGTGACTATTTTAAAAGTGGGTTAGTGGGCTCACAGTGTTAGGTTGACCTTGAAGACCCCTCTCTCAATGTGCACTACCTATCTAACCACTAATCTAAAGAGGGATTCAAATTATTGTTTTTATCCACTATGTATTAGCTTGTGTGTCACAAGGTTGAAATTTGTGATAAGAAAAGACATGCAATTACCTATCTTGTAACTTAGAAAATATGTCTCGTGGGATATTATTTGAATGATTCATACCTATAGAAGGACTAATCCTATGACTGATATATAAATAGGGACAAATAGGGAATATTTTCTCATTTTAATGCTTGATTTAATACTTCTTCTCATAATTACTTATGTGTTATATGTGATTTTTACGTGGTGAATGAATAAGGGTTGATCTTATATATATATATATATTGGAAATATATTACATTAATCATTTAGGTTGACCTTTTGGATACATATATTTTATAAAATTAGATGGCTTATGGGCACTGGAAACTTTGTAGGAAAATGGACAGTGGCATTGATGCATGTGTTTTCCTACGATGCAACTATATGAGGAGCTATAAAATAGGTACAAGTCTAAAACTAGTAGTGAAGGATAATAATTAGGTTTAGATATTTTTCCATGGTATATAAGTCTTGGGTTATTAAAATAATAATTCTTGGACTAATATATAATCAATTTATCAAAGAGATAGTGAATGCAAGACTTTCAGTAGTATGAAGGTCTAAAATTTAAAGGTATAACCATGATAAATATTTTTCAAGCATACAAGACTAAGGTATTATATAAATCATATTTTACGATCTACATTTCCCTCCATTTAATCTAATAATGAAATTTATAGTTTAAATGTAATAAATGCATACTTGGGTGTGTACAACACACCTTGTATTTGTGTGAGCCAACCTTGAGTGATTTGTTGTTGATTGACCTATAACCAAGAACATGTTATAGTATATAATCAGTGTATGAAATATGAAATTGAAATAATTTGAAATGCTTAAAAGTAAAAATAATAAGGTTATGAGTATAATGTGTGTCGATGTAACCATTTTACCTTTTGGCAATTTATTTTGAAAGGATGCCTCTTTGTGAAGAATTAAAACTAAGATTAAGATAATTATAAACTTGTAAGTGCATGTATATATAAATATTTGAGGATAAAATTCACCTAATCTTGGTTTAAATGTCAATTACAACATGGATATCAAGCTTTTTTATCTCAATTGTGCAACTTGAACATGTGCATGACCTGGTAAGTGTTAAACATTTAATCAAGTCAAAATATATACCTTCTGAGGGTGGATGATTTAATAAAACAAAAATTATATATTTGGATAATTTAGATGATTTAATAAAATATAATTTAAAAATTTGGTAATATTGAGAAATTTAATTAACTCAAACTTCTAAAGTTGAATCAACTAATGTAGTAGATTAACATTATAATAGTCCATAGTAGTATTTTAAATCTAGAAAATGATGTGATTTTATAATTTTTGGGTGCGCCTTGCATGGAATATGCACCTCATATATTTTTCAAGTGAAAATTTTCATATAACAACAATACCAATGTATAAAATGTTACCACAAATGTGTATCTAAATCATATAATTGTGAAATATGGTGAATTTAAAAATTGGTGCATTTTTGGATGACCTTTTTAAATGACATGCCCCCACTAAATATAGATAATATGAAAACTAGTGAAAATGTGGAGAACATGTTTCTATAAAATGTCCCCATTGTAATCTAAAACTTTTAAAACGTGTAAGTGATACCTTCATGACATGCCCCCACTAATATGCCCCACCTTTTGAGGTGAGGGGAAATATAATTTGGTAGTTACGGTACTTCAAAAGGATAAGATAATTATATAACTTGTTATATATCATCTATCAAATAAGAGAAACATGTATAGGTAGATATAACATTGAATCACGTAGAATGTGATCACCATCGAGTCTTAAAATGCATGATATATATTATGGAAAAATCTAAGGAGTAACAATATAAGATCAACAAGAAATCAATCACACACACAATACCACTCAAAATAAAACCAATAGGAAATGGTCCAAGGAGACCTCATGCAATGGGCAAGTTTGAATACCACATAATTTAAGGAACATGACTTAGTCAAATGTTCACAAAACATAAAATGACTTATGTAAATGTTCATACAACAAAAAGTGGCATATTAACATGTCCAAATAGGAAAACAAAGGTATGGGGACCACAATAATATGAGATTATTAAAATGATCAAATAGATAAGACAATGTAATATAATATAAATCAAGTAAATACACTCAAGGAAGTGAAAAAAGGAAAGTATGGAATAAAATCAACCAACATGAACATAGCATATTAGTTATTACAAATATGTGTAGGAAAAAATGTTAAGTACATAACATATCAAGTATACTTTAAAAAGACATGAACATGGATATAATCATGTGTAAGTATATAAGATCAAATATGATAATTGAAAGTGATCATAGAATATTATAACCTAAGTGTATCGTGATCAAATAAGTAGATGTCCTCAACACACTTATGATGTGAGTAGAAGGAAGGACCAAAATCTATATATGAATATGTTATGTATCTGGGTATGCATGTATCACACTCAAATTATGAGTGAAACATATATGTATATATGGAAAGTAATGATATGTTATTTACTAACATGGAGAAAACTATATAAGTATAAGAAATAATACTAGGAACATGTTGATTATTTTGGTATTTTTAAATTTATTTTTTATTTTTTGAAGTATTTGGAAAGAAAAAGGATACCTTATGATTCCATCCAATGGATTCTCATAGGTATCTATAAGCACAAAATATGGCATGTCAAACTAGTGGTATTATTTAGGAGAATGTATAGGTGTAATATTTAACATTGCATGCTTTGTGATGCTCAACATATGTATCATAGGACTATGTGGTCTCAAAGATGCAATAAAAGGAGTATGTGTTCAAGGAAACCATCATTTTTCACTTTGTATTTTATTAGAATTATCAATAATATGAAAATGTTTATTTGCTCTAGATAATTTAGGATGTTGTGTAGTAGTAGATAAGGATTCCATGGGATCTAGTATGTAGTTCTATTGAAATGGTTTCTCAATTATGGGCCACCTAATAAAGGGGATTGCCTATTTCTTGCCCTTTTATGGAGGATTAACCTTATCAAGTTTGATAATTAGTTATCTTATAATAAACCACTTTTGTTCAAGTGGATGTTTATATGGAATGATAGGAATTATGACTACCTTGTTGGTATAAATGTATTTAACATACCCATGCACTATAGGAGGTATTGGATGGAGTTTGTGTATCCAAGGTCACTGAAATAAAATATCAAATATTATCATGTATGGTATAACTAAGAAGGTAGTTACCACATGTTTGGGCCAACCTATAAAGGTAAGTAAATATCACCAAAAATTTGTTGTCAAGTCCCATTGAATGATCTTACCAGTTTGATTGGATTTGTTGTTTAGGATCACTCTTTACATCATAGAATGTGAAATTAGGTACAAAAAACTAGTTAAAAAGGGGTGTAAATATATATTAGGTGTAATAAGATTATATAACACCTCTTTTGAATCAATAGAATAAGGTTACTTCATATATATTTTTATCGATATTATTAACCTTAGATTTTATAACTTTAATAGTTTATACAAGATCTTGCCCATTTTTATTACTACGATTAGAAATTTGAGAACCAGCCAAAGGATGTGTACCCATGGTTTGAGTTAATATAGGTGTTGAAACTGTAATTGGGTTGAAGTGTCAATGTTTCCCATGGAATATGTAGTAATAGTATTTTGGTCCTTTAAGAACAATAGTGTAAAAACATAATTTATGTCCCCATTAGATGTATGAAGTGATTAGCTACTCAACGAGAGGGTTCTTTGTATAGAATAAATTATGGTAACATTAAGGATTCACCATCACTAGGTGAGGATGCCTTAGCCTTGGCATGTTTACTAATTTCTTCTCTTGTAACATACATAAATTAATACAATAAGGTCTTATTGTTATCAAGATGATTGACTAATGTATCCTTATGTTCCACTTGAAAAATATTTTTGTGATTAACATTTTCCATTACTTAAAAATCAAAAAATAAAAATTTAAAACATCAATTTTACAATAATCATAAATAAAAAATATAGTAAACCGTACATCAATCTAGGGTTGAGACTAATAGTTGGGTTCACCAAATATTTATCCCTAAATTTTAGATTACAAGTGGAGTATATAGGGTTAAGAAAATAGAGTAGTCTAGGGCACAAGGTAATAAACTAACTCTATAGTAGTCTAATTAATAGAAAATAGAAAAATAGTTTTATGAATTTATACAACTAAGATCATTAAAAATAGTAAAGTACAACTATTAATATATATTACAATAAATTGGAAACAATGATATTTATTTGGTTTACTATGCACATGTAAGTCTAACAAGAGCATGTTGGAAGTGGACTAGATGATGAGCTTGGAAAATTCATCATTTTATAGAAATATCCTCTTTATGGTCTTAGATGAATTCATCAAATTTGGATAGTTGCATCGATAAAAGTGTCTAACCTTACTATAATTTTCCTATAGTAAATATTTATAGGATTCATATGTGATGAAATAGAACCTTATAGGGTTTTTATCACCTTTTTTGATATCTTTAGATCTTGCACATAGGTCATTACTCTTTGTCAAATGATCAAACTCTATTTATTCATACTTAGATTGATTGTAGGAAAAATAGTTTAGTGTTATGATGATGTTGAGATACCCCCAAATAATCCTTTGTCTATGGGAACTACCTACATATCCACTACTTCAAAGTGGGCATCAAACTATTATGTGTGTACAAGGGTGAAATGTGTGACAAGCAAAGAAATGAAATGACCTAGCTTTTAACTTGTAAAATATTATTCATGGGTTTTTATTTAAATTTTTCATACCTATATAAAGAGTGTTCCTATGAGTGATATGGAAATAGGGATAAAGAAGGTAGATTTGATCATGTGAATGTTTGATTGAATGTTTCTTGGTATATTTCCTTATGAGTTATTTATATGTTTAGGTGTTGAATAATTGAGGATTGATATTATATATATACCAATCCATTTTGGAAATATATCACATTAAATCACTTAAGAAAACCTTTTTGATACATTAATTTTGTAAATTAGATGAATTTTATGCACTAAACACTTTGTAGGAAAATGGATAGTTGTTTTGATGCATGTGTTCCTCTAGGATGCAACTGTATGAGGAGATATAAAATAGGTATAGGACTAAAAATATTTTTGAAGGATAATTATAAATTTTATATAATTTAGTAATATATAAGGCTTGGTCTCAAAATAACTATGATCAGACCAAGAGATAAATAATTTTTCTAGAAAGAGATAGTGAATGCGAGCCTTTTGGCAGTAAAAAGACCTAAAACTAAAAGTTGCAACCATGATATGTATTTTCTAAGTATAAAATATTGAGATACTATATAAATCATATTTTATTATCTACACCATGTAATACAAAATTTTATTATTATTGAATATTAACATGAAAAATAATAAATATCCAACCTATATGTGAGAAATCAAGGATTTGAAATGAGAAAAAATGGAATATGTTATATTTAAGATAAAAATTTCAGACCCAAAGTGGAATATTTTTTCATGGTTGCATGATAATTTATAATATATGTGTTTTTACATGAAAAATAGGTCAAACAAACACTCAAGTCAAAATTTATGGCATCCGAAAGATAACACTCTAGGTGGAAGGATGAATTCATTATTTTGTGCTATAAATTCAATGTTTTGTGTTATAAATTTGTTGTTCTCTATTATAAATTCATTACTAAACATCATGAATTATCCACTCAAAAATAAAAAAAATCATTAAATAAAAAGACAATTTTTTTCTATTCATGTTTAAAAATAGAGAATATAAATATGGAAAGGACAAATAAAAGCAGAAAATGATTGTCTCACAAAATTGCCAAATTTTCCAACAAATTTATTATTTTACCCTCTAAAATTGTTGTTCTTAAAAGTGATAAAAATATAAAATTAAAAAAAAATGGTTTAGATACTAAAACTAAATATTTATATCATCTTAGTCTTGCACATTTGACAAATAATAATCAAGGCTCTATCCTTCAGTTCTAGACCTCCCTACTATTGAAGGTTCACATTCACCATCTCATTATGCCTAAATACTTATCTATTAGTCTATTCCATATAATTATGATGACTTGGGTCTCATGTACTACATATAAATATTAAAATCTAATAAACATAATTCACTATAAATTTCAAATCCATACTCATTTTGTATCCTTCTAGACACTCTTGGCCACAATGAAATACTACCTTTGATAGTTGTGTCTAGATCCTTATCTAGTGTCTAGTTTCTAAAGGTCATCCAAATTAAAAATGATTCAAAAATTATATTTTGGCCTATTTATCTCAAGGTCATGAGATATTTTCAAAATGTGTGGTAAAAATACAATTCTAAGCCTTGTCATTCATCATCTATAAAATACTAAGCAACCACTTAATAAATCTAAATTAATCAACTACATAACCAAGATATTCTAATGTATTCTACCCTATTTTTATATCAAGCATAGGATATGTTATATTATATGTTTGAAGCATTCAAAGAGTATCCCATGAGCTATAATTTTCAAGTTATAAGCTATATCAGTGCATGCATGATCGTATAGTATATTGTAACTTTGTGCACATGCTTTACCATACATAAGGGAGAACTACATAAGTCTAAGTCCCTCTTTAGATAATTGGCTATGTAGGCAACACCCATTAACATATGAGTATTTTAGGTTAGTTCAATGCCATGAGACCACTAACCCATTTTTATCAAATTCATTTCAAGGGTGAAGAAGGGTTAAGATCTAGAGTTTTGTCAATTAGTGAAGAGCGACAACTTGTATTTTATATCTAAATAAATCATAAAAGGGTGATAAAAACTCCAAAATATAAAATTTGGTCACATCCAAATCCATTCATTATTTTTTATTAGACACTTATGTCACAATCAAACATTAACATCGATGATAGTGTCTAGACATGATAGTAGTGTTTGTAGCTATACAATTACATTTTTTAGAATCTGGTGACTGATCCAAAATATTAATCCTACATACTTTACCCTTTTATTTGGTCTATATATATCTACACATAGTAAACCCAACTAACTATCATTTTTCTTTAGTATTGTATTCAACTAAACATATTTGAAATTCATCACTTTCTATATTTAGTATATCTCAATATTATAATTCAAAATATTCATTTATCTAAGTTTGGAATTAATTGGTTTGCTATATATTAGTTTTTCACCCTTGTGCTTGAACTATTTCTATATTCTTAATCTTATACCTCAAGTTTTAAATTAATTGGCTTGTTATATATTAGTTTGTCACCCTTATGCTTGAACTATCTCTATATCCCTAATATTATACCTCACATTTGGTGAACCTAAACTTTATGTCTTTCCATGCAACTCTTAGTCTGCTCTAAGATTTTATAATTTTTTTTTCTATATTTCTAAAATTTGTTTCAAAAACTATATTACATTCCAAATAAAAGGAATACATTAACATAATGGATTGTTCCATATAATTTGTGTGCCTCTATTATCTAGTTTTAATAGAAGCTCTTCCTCTTCCAAACCCTGATTAAGGTGGTAGTTGTTTTCCCTCTTATAATTTCCTCATTATTACTCCTTCATAATTTAAGGTGTCCCTTCCTCAAACCCATCCACCCCCCATAGTTTATCTTGATGGTGGAGGTATTATTAGGTAATCCATGGTACTCAGGGTTTGGTTATGCCAAGCCTTTGTATATCATCATACTATCACTAAATAATAACTCCACAAGCAAAACCAATATTTGAACTTAAAGTTCACATCACTAAAAAATTATATTTAATATATATAAAAATCCAAATGTGCTATCAAGACTCATACATTTGTCTCTTCTCCCAATGTTTTTCCTAACAAAGGATCATTCCAAAATCAAGATTTTAAAGAAAATATATTTACTATAATTGATTTACATAATATTAATAATTCTAATATAAGTTAAATTCAGATTATACAGGTATTTATTAGACACAACTTGATCATGTTACCTCCTATGCAACATCTAATAAGAATGAAATAGTATATACAATATCATAGAATGCAAGGGCATTGTAGACACCTAAATTACATTTAGTGTCTAAATGCACCTAAAACCCACTAATTCTTCTTCATAACATTCAAATAATAATTCATGGCATCTCCCTCCTTATTTAAATAATTGAATAAATAAAATTTAACAAATTGTGTACACTTTAGATCAAAATTTAATTATTAAATATAGATTTTATACCTCACCCAACATCTTCCACCTTTATGTACCTTACATATTGACCCACCCCATCCAATCCCACAACTTCCTCAAATTTATTTAAGTAATCTCTTGAGATGTCAAATAGGTTGACCCACTCTTTGTTATTCAATTAACCATTTTCATTTTTCTCTCAACCATTGGAAATGGTCATCAACCTCATGGATGAGGATTAATTAGCCACCATAGATTATTTGGATTATTTTAAATATTCAAATAATCCTCTAATATTAGATACTTCCTTCAAATATTTATAAATAAGAGTGAAATCCATCACTTTCATCATCCTAACATATGTTAACTAAGTGATATCACAATCACAAGTCAATCAAAGCTATCAAAGAGCATTTTTGCATCTAAATGTTGCCCATTTTACTTTGCATTAGAAGAGTGAGAAACCATAATTTAAAGAGAGATAATAAAATTAACATCATAATTGAAGAATATTTTTATAACTAAGGTATAAATTTGTGTTATTTCTTTTATTTGTAGCTCTATCTTAGATTGAGTTAGTTTAGATTAAGATTTCTTAGTTTAATTTGTATTTTTAAATTTTCTTTAATACATTTTGGCATGCCCGATGGGATATTTAATTATTAAATCTAGATTTTACAACTCACCCAACATCTTCCACCTTTATCTCCCTCATATGTTGACCCACCCCAATCAATCCCACAACTTCCTCAAATTTCATTAAGTCATCTCTTGAGATGTCAAATAGATTGACCCACTCTTTGTTATTCAATTAACCATTTTCATGTTTCTCTCAACCATTGGAAATGGTCATCATCCTCATGTATGAGGATTTATGAGCCACCATAGATTATTTTTATTATTTTAAATATTCAAATAATTCTCCATTATTAGATACTTCCTCCAAAAATTTATAAATAAACATGAAATCCATCACTTTCACCCTCCTAACTTATGGTAACTAAGTGATATCAAAATCACAAGTGAATCAACACTATAAAAGAGCATTTTTGCATCTAAACATTGCCCATTTTACTTTCCATTGGAAGATTGAGCAACCATAATTTAAAGAGAGATAATCAAATTCATATCGTAACACAAGAAGCTTTTTATAACTAAAGTGTAAGTTTGTGTTATTTATTTTATTTGTAGCTCTATCTTAGATTGAGTTACTTTAGATTAAGATTTCTTAGTTTAATTTGTATTTTTAAATTTTATTTAATAAATTTTGGAATGCCTAATGGGATATTTCCCTCATATATTTCATCTCATATTTACTATAAGTGCATACAGAAGCATTTTTCAATTGATTCTTGTGTTTTTTTTTTTTTTTTGCATATACATATAATCTTGGTCTTGGAAGTCCTCTTTGAAGTTTCAACTCCTACTCTAGATTTTTAAGTTCAGATGTGAATAACTACTATGTAACTACAAATTCAAAGATGTTAATAGTGAAATTGTAACCCAAAACTACAAAATTTTTATTTATCATATTTTTATAGTATTTTTCCAAATTTTATTCTTTCCATCATCTTTCTACTTGATTTCTAATTATATTTGTGTTTTTTAAATTTTTGTAACTCTTCAATTTAGGTCGGTTATGAATTTGGTAAGTTTATCAGTGACCTTAACTATGAAATAGATCAAATTGCCTACATAATTGTCTTAAAACTATGAATTTGTTCCATGTCTTTTTTTGTATTTTCTATTTAATTATGGATTTGTGTAGGATAGTTGTGAAATCATTGCCATCAACTATGAAATCATGGTCATCAACTATGAAATCATCATTTTAATTTATAAAATGAGTAACTATATTAGTGAGTTTAGTTAGTATACTTTTGAAATTATCTTAAAACTATGAATTCATTTCTATGTATTTTTTGAATTCTATATGTTTTTTGTCTAACCAATGATAATTTTATAGTTATGCTTAATTGTGTATTTACAAATTTTTAATAGAGGCTTTATTTTATCATCATTTTGTGGTTAATTCTTACTTTGTTTTAGGTTACGTTAACTCTAAGCCAAAACAAAATCTCTAACAAATTATTTTCAAGACATTAGTCAAATAATTTTGCAAAAAAGATAAAACAAAAACCAAAATATTTCTATTTTTTCTACTAACATTTCATTTCATTTTAGTTTTTGTTTTTAGTTTCTATTAATTAGTTTACACTTGGTTTCTTAGAGTTAATTATTTTATTTTTTCCAACATTCTATTTGTGTTGTGAAATTGTGTATACTCTTCCTTTGGCATCATGTTGATGATGATACTTGGGAATCAAAATAAATTTCATAACTTTTGTGCTACTCAAATTATGTATGTTTATGCTCTTTCCTTGGTGTCACATTGGTGATGATACCTGGAAATAAGAAAAAAGTATTAAAATTTTATTTATTTTTCCAAGGTCTCTGTTGACCATGGATTTAACCACCATAAAGTAGGCCAAACCCTATACTGATGGGGTATACAAATTAATATCCAAAAATTTCAATGGCCTAAGTGCTTATATGTTTTAAGCACACCATGATGTGATGGGATTTAAAGATCCAATACCAAAGGTTTTAATATCTCCCTGAAAATAGGATTTTGTTGATTATCAACACACTAAGACCCCTACAACTGTGTAGGGCACTTTGGGATAACACCTGATAGTATGTGTCTGCTCAATTGATTTATTTCATGAAATCAGGATTCAATTTATTAGAAGTCATATATTAGGACTCCCCTTTAGATAATGTTATGATAACCTTAATCTTAGGAAAGCCTATTTATCATTCAAATTTGGGCATCAGTTATGGTTAATACTAGAAAGTTACCTTCCACACACTCTTAAAACTAGACTTAGTGGGCCATGGGAACAATAATACATTCCATGGTTAGTTCCTTGAATTATTAGGCCACAGATGAGAGCACAAACAAGTAAGTGACATCAAAAATCCCAAACAATTTTCCTGACCTTAATCTTATATTTTCACTTTTTAATGAGATTTTTTTATTGTTTAAAGTAGGACTTTTACTTTTTGTTTCCTTGTAATTTTCTATGTACTAAAATATCCTTGTTTGAAATAAGAGTTCTTTTGAGTTTTAAATCTATCAAAACATCTTAAAATCAAACTTCCCCAAGCATTCAAAAGTAATTAATTTAAAATTAGAATTTTTTAACTACATTGGTTATCATTCTTAGCTTAAAATTTTAATTTATTTGAGTCAAATTCCTTCTCCCTAGTCATGTCACCTATCACTAGGTAAATGGGCATGCATAACAATCTAAATTCAAGGGTCAAGCCATTCGACAATGACCCTTTTCAATTCATAGTCCAAGAGCATCATGTATAAATACATGAAATAACTGAATAAGGAGGGGCTTACCAAGATGATGATTGCCCCAAAGCTTTACAATCTCCTCCCTCCTTTGATCAATACATCATGTCAAATAAAAATGAATTCTTTCTTCAAACCTTGGGCTCTAGAGATTTTTTTTGCCTAATTTTGATTTACAAAAATTACAATTCTTTATCACAAGTAAAGAGCCTTCACCTTCCACTTTTGATCAATCTATATCTCAATGTGCTTTAGAGTATAAAAATGCCCTTATAACATCCTAAAATTCCAATCCCCAAGTATCACAAGGCAAAGGGAAACCTATCCTATGTGAGGAATCACCCTAAGCAAGTTATGGATTCTATATAGATATCCATACACACCATGGTAACTAGGAGATTATACATTTTCAATCTCATCAAAAAACTAATCCTTTTGGTAATCCCAATCTTAATAAACCTAATGTGAATGTGAATCTTAATTTACCTTCACATATTTATAAAACCAATCTAAGTTTTAACATGTATTTGAAATCACTAATCACCAATATAACCAATAAAAACTTGAATCTTCATTGAAGTTTACCAATCATACAACAAATCAATCCAAACTTGAATATGCATTCAATTTTATCCAATCCAAAATTAACTACATCAAATTTTAATGTATATCCAAGTTCATAAATTCATTGTCAAATAAATTCAAGTTTGAATCTTTATGCAAACTCACAAATCAATCCAAATTAGAGTCTCCAAGTATCACCCATCATTACCGATCCAAATCAAAATCAGATCTTAAATCATCATTCTAGCTCACTAATCTAACCATCTAATCTATGATTGAGCATTAATTTACATGTGCTCAAAAATCCTAATTTAAGTAGTGGTTTACCAAATCAATTTTCTCATCCCAAAAATCTTGGATTGGTTTCACCCACTCCAAATCCAACTCTAACTAATGTTAACTCCAATACAAACCCTTCCTTTAACCCCAACCCAAATGCTAGCACATATTCAAACTTAAATCCAACTAATTCAAACAATCCCAACTTTAACACAAACCTTAACCCTAACAATTTAAAAATAAATCCTAGCTATAGACTTAACCAAAATCAATATAACCCAAAACAAAACCAACATCAACCAAACAAAGCCAATTATAACTTAAACTTGGGCTCTAACCCATCCAACCTAAACTATAACATGAATTCATAAAAATTCAATCCCAACTTATTTAACCAATATAACTTTAGTTACAATACTAACCCAAACCCCATAAACTTTAACACCAATCCTCCACCAATAAAATCAATCTTTAACACCAATCCCCCACCAACAAACTCAAACATTAACACGAATCCAAGTTAACCAAATCCAAACATCCACTTTATAAATAATCCAAACCCAACAAACTATGGTTTCATCAGTAATCCAAATCTAATTAACCTTGGTTTCAATGCTAATACAAATCCAATGAACCTTGGTTATAACATTAATCCCAACTCTTTTCAAATCCACTAAATGTTAACTTTACCAACCAATCTCAAAATAATTTCGCCCACCAACCTAACCAATTTCCACAAAATCAATCTAGCACAAACCAATTCATTGGTTAACCATCCGACTTATTTAATAGAACAAGTCAAATAAACCAACTATCTCCATATTTTATACAAGATTTCTAAAACATAAAAGATAGGTTTCAAGGATTACAAGATGATTCCTACTCTAAGCAAAAAAAAAATTAATTTTGATAATTTTTTACATATCCTTGTGATTTAAGTACCATGATGACACCTTTTTCCTAAATACTTAAAACTCCAAAAATTTGATAAATAAAAAGGTAAAGGAGATCCTAAATAACACTTAATAGGCATCTATCAATCATGTGTGGATGTTTCTTATAGAAATGAGAATATGTTACTATTATTCCCATGAAGTCTCAGGCGTCAAGCCCTTGAATGGTTTTCATGCCTTCTAAAAAGCTCTATATTTACTTTTGAAGACCTTTCTAAGAAGTTTGTTCACCAATTTTCCTATAACATTTAAAAATATTTGACCACATTGGATTTACATAATACCAAAAAATTCAATGGTGAAACCATTACTTCCTAAAAATATGGTGATCATTGGCAAGTCATTTTACATGGTCATTTCCTGAAACCAAACTTGTGGACATATCTATGAACAATCTAAACTTAGAATTGGGTCATCATTTATTACTCATTTTCCCATGATCATTTAATTAAACCATTGAAAATGGAATCCAAGTTGAGATAACATTAATTAATAAAGGTTTGATCGAGATATTTAAACTGGACAATAATTCTTCTAAACCAATGGAAAAATGAAAATTCTTTGAAAAGAATAAGAACCTTGTTGGATATGGTGTGAATGATGTTAAACAAATTCAAAACCCTCCAAATAAAACTTACACCCAACCTATTAATAACATAATTATGCTTGGTGGATAACCTAGACAAAGAAGACCTAAGCTTAAATTCACTCAATTGGGTGACACTTATGAAAATATTTTATATAAGTTATCCCAAACTAACATTATCACTTGGCCTAACACCAAACCTTTTAATGAGAATGTCCCTAAACCTGATTGGTATAAATAAAATGAATACTATGAATATCATAGTATAAAATGACATTTTATTACTCGGTGTATGTGCCTCAAACACTATGTTTAAGACCTCATTGACAGAGAGGACATATCAATTGAAAATCAAACATCTAAGACATATAACAATAAAAAATTGTGCATATACCAAGATCCATTCCATAATCATGAGCAAGGAAAAGGTAATCAAAACAGAAGAATAACCTGAAGCTAGTAATGTTAACCATGTTAGTCATCCTTTCAAATCTATAGTCAAAAGTGTTGATTTTAAGAACAACTACATCAATGTCATTAGTTTTCAACCCAAAGAGTGTGTCATTATTACAATGGATACAAATCTTACTATTCCAAGTGCATCATCATCTAATGTTGAATGTAATTACAGTATTGTCGATTATTTTGAGAAGACACCCATAAATATTTCTATATTAGACCTTCTCAAGTCATCACGTATATATTAATATATCTTGTAAAATTTCATTCAAGATTATAATGTCCCTCAAAACATAAACCTTGCAAACCTTCAAGAATTAGTAGGCACTTTTTGAACTAATAATCAAGTAATGTTTGATCATTTTAATGTATCTCCTTTAGGATCAATTCACAATCTTCCATTGTACATAGAGGTTATCATCTTTAGGCACAAATTAAAGAGGGTATATATAAACAATGGTTTATCATTAAATCTATGTATATTATAGCTAATTAAATACTTAGGATATCTACCAATGGCATTGGAAACTAATATTATCACTATAAAGGTATATGACAATAATGAGTGGCAATCTATGGGCACAATATATCTTCATTTGATGGTGTCCATCATAGAATAAACTCTAGTCCATGTACTTGATATTTATCTACATTATAACATACTTATTGTATGTCCATGGATAAAAACCAATAAATTATATCCCATTCACCCTACACCAATATTTTAAATTTTCACATTAAGGTATGGAAATAACTATTCAAGGTGAACCTCAGCCATTCTTATATTAAAATCTATTAGAAGGTAAATACAAAAAATAAAATTATTTACTAGTTATCAATGATAAATTTACTCCTATTGAGGAGTATCCTTTGCTTGAAAACTATGTCCATCTTGAAAATTTATTTAAAATACCTCCTCTTGGTGGTTGTATTAACACACCAACTACTTCCATTTCCCTTGAAAAGCTTTCTACTAGTGAAACATCTAATCAACCATATCCATAACAAGATTCTAATCAACGTTTTATTGAGAAAGCTTCAGACCAACCACCCACTTACAAATCATCTTCATCCTCTTCATCCCATTTTAAACTCAATGATAAAGAAATGAATGAGTACATAATCTAATATTTCAACTATATAAGTGCAATACATGCAAATACACATAATTATGGTAGGCCTTGCCATTAAAAATATAATAGATTGGTTAAGAGATTAAAAAAAATAAGATTTATAGAAAGTGGTTTAATTTCAAATGAGCATATCAAAGATTATAATCCTTCCTAGATTTATTACAATGAATTAGCTACTTGATTTACCAATTACAAATATCATGTCACCAAATCCATCATGTGTAACATTATGAATTATAAAGGTAAAGGCCTTGAACTCTATAAACAAGGATCCATTGAACCCATAATGGTATAATCAATTGAATCCAAACATGTCATAGGGTTTAATCCACTCAATGTGTATCTCACATTTTTCCAAACTGAATCTTCTAGTGAGTTAGAGGATGATTTTTTAGACAGTAAAATGGTTTCCATTATTATCCTCTTCAAAGACCTTGCCCTCGCTAACCTTTTCTATTTTAATGTCATTTTTACACTAGATCTTACATCTCCATCTACAATAAAAGGGGACCAACATGCAATAACTCTTCTTGATCATTTCTAAAATGATTAGGTAATTTCTAAATTCTTGAGAATAAAAGACCATATTCCATCATGTGATTGAAAGAAAGGGTTTTTAATTCAGTTAGATAATTAAACATACTTTGGGTAATAATAACTACATCAAAATATCAATTCAATATCTAATTATAATGAGATAGACTTAGAGGAGGATTTCAATCTCCATCACCACCCCCAAATTATAAATAAGAATCAATTTTCATAGTTAAGGATACCATTATTATAAACATTAAAATAGAAGAGGATCCAAAAATTGTAAAACTTGCAATCTCTCTAAATCAATAAGAAAGAGAAATAGTTACACTTTTACTTTAAGAATTATCTGATGTATTTGCATGGTCTTATGCAGATATACTAGGGTTTATTCTATAGCCATTAATGCATCATCTGGTTGTAAATCCAGATGTGAAACTAATTAAAAAAACTTTGCAAAATGCATCCCAATATTATGCTACTAGTGAAAGAGGACTTAAAGAATCAATTGGAAGTTGGTTTCATATTCCCTATTGACTATTTAGATTGGATATCTAACATAATACTAGTATCAAATAAGTTATAAGGGATCATGATTTGCTCATATTTTCATGATATCAATAAGGCATGTCTAAAGGATTATTTTCCATTTCCCAATATTAACATGATCATAGATTATACTATAGGTCATGAAATTTTGTCTTTAATGGATGGTTTTTTAGGGTATAATAAAATCAAAATATCTAATGAAGACTAATAAAAAAATAGCATTCACAACACCATGGGAAACCTTTCACTATCAAGTGATGTCTTTTGGTTTAAATAACGTTGGAGCTACATATCAAAGGATAATGAATATCATCTTTCATGATATGCTTCATTATATTATGGAGGACAATATTTATGAAATAATTATAAATTCCAAATCTAGAGCAGAGCATTAAAAATTACTTCATCACATCTTTGAATGCATGAGAGAGTATAAAATGAGATTGAATCCTAAGAAGTGTGTGCTTGGCATCACATCAAGAATGTTGTTAAGTTTCATTATTTCACAACGTGACATAAAATTTTATCCTTATAAAGTTCTAAATATCATGGATATGCCACCACAAAATATTCTTAAACAACTTTGAAGTTTAGAAGGAAAAATCTAAATAATCAGGTGTTTCATATCACAACTTGCAGATATTTGTCACCCTTTCACATTTTGCTAAAGAAATACACTCCTTTCCATTGGAATGACAATTGTGAAAAATAATTTGATAATATTGAAAAATATATTTCCAATGCACCAATATTAATTCCACCTATTTTTGGTATTGCTTTCCCATTATAAATACTAGCTACTCAATTTGCACTAGGGGCATTGTTAGCACAACATGATGATAGTGGGAAATAAAGAACAACCTATTATTTAAGTATTAATTTGATATCTTATGAACTCAATTACTCTAAAATATAAAATTCATGTATCATGGTTGAATTTATCTAATAAAAACTATGACATTACATGCTCAACAATCAAACTAAGATCATTTCCAAAATCGACCCTCTCAAGTATCTTCTATCCAGAAGCTTTAATAGGTAGACTGGCTAAGTGGGCTATACTTCTTAGTGATTTTGATATTGAGTATGTAAATAAAAAATCAATTAAGTGATAGGTATTATAGGATGCAGTGGTATAATCACCTCTCAAATATAAAACACCTCTTATGTTAGAATTTCTAGATGAAGAAATAATGTCCATAGATGAGTCTCTAGTTTGAAAATTATTATTTGATGCTTCCTTCACCAATCATGGATTGAGGGTAGGGATATTTTTAGTCAAAATAGATGTTTATTTTATTCCCAAGGCTTTCATAATTGAGTTCCCTTATACAAACAATATTGTAGCATATGAAGATATTATAGCAGGTCTCAAACTTCCTATCTAATGGGGCATCTAACATCTTATTTTTGGTGATTCTAAACTTATCAATAACCAAGTAACCAATGAATTCCAAGATCATGATTATAATTTGATCCCTTAAAAATGGATGGTGGAAAATTTAAATTTAAATTTTGAATTCATTTAATTTAAAAAAGTAACAATAATCCATAATACGACAGTAGATGCCATGGCTATCATTGGTTCATTATCTTATTTAAACACAAAACATAACAAGTTTATTATTGAATACCTAATGATACTAGCTTAAAACACACCTAATTTAGAAATGGTTAGTCCCATTTCTCCCTAGAGTTATAACATTTATACCCATATTCATAATAATAAATTACCACCTAACCTATCCCACAATAAGAGTAAATAATTTATCCAATGTACCTCTTGCTACACCTAATAAATCTGGTTTAGATTTTATAATATTGCAACACTAAACATGTTTAACACAATAAATAATATGAAACTCAATTCATTTGATATATTCAATATATTTGAGATTGTGTCTTACATGAGAGAGATGTTACATATTTATAGGTGGATGATCTCATTTCTAGGGGGAGTCAACACCAATCCCTTTGATTTCTTAATTACTCCCTAACATCTCTCATCTCAAACCTATCTAATATAAATTCATGATATGTTATATGATTTTTTTATACACACAAATGTTAGCAATAATATATTATTCATAAAATTCCCCCCTCAGTGTGAACATGGGGATAAAATACATCACATGAAATAGAAATAAAATCATATGCCAATGTATACTTTTAAGACTACATACTACTATCTCAAATTTTTTGTTTGAATCTTATTTAACATGACTACTACTATATAAAGAATGCACACCAAATTTACTCCAAGTGAAGATAATGAAAGTTTCACTAGCTATCAACTTCATAAATGAGTATGATGATCAGATGATATCTACATTCAAAGGATTTATATAGTTAGTTACCCTCCTATATAACTGTATCCATATTCCATGAAATCTACACTCTCTTTTTCCCTATTCTAATATTTAAATACAAAATAATCTTGCTTATTTATTTAATATGTGAACATCAATGTAATTTTAAACTTATTTCAAATCACACCACATAAAATGCTAAAATTAAAAAATGAAAAATGAGTACTAAGTCCTCATCACCTCTTGTAGCCATTGTATGCGATTATTACCACCCAATCTTGCATAACATAGATAATTGCCACTGAAACTACCAATCATCCTTAGTGACATTCATTTTGGCCCATATAATACCACTATTTTGAAATGTCATTCTTGAATGTACTTGATCAAACCAAGAAAAAGACGTGACATGCGGATGTGAATGGAGATAAGCCTGAATAATATTGAATAGCACACTTTCTCCCACACAAAATAGAATAAAATAAAATTATGCTTGATACATGAATCAAAATGTTTTTATTAACATGTATAATTTGTAGTCAATGGATCGATCTTGTCATTTATATATGGTTTCCCATGCTTCTACTATGTATAAATATACCTTGTTATATTATTTACAAACATTTACCTAAATTTATTTTAATTCATAGAACTCTCATTTTAGTAAGTAATGGATAGTTTATCTATATTGAATGATTAATAATGATTTGATACCAAATAATAACTCTAGTTTAGATTTTACACAGTTGTAAGAGCGAGCATGCTTAACACAATAAATAATATGGAACTTAATTCATTTGAGATATTAAATATATTTCAGATTATGTCTTACATGAGAGATATATTACATATTTATATGTGGATGATCTCCTTGATATAGGGATTCAACATCAATCCCTTATATTTATCAACTACTCCCCAATATCTCTCAACTCAAACCTATCTAATATCAATCCACTTCCATATTATATCATTATTTTATACACACAAATGTAAGCACTAATATACTATTCCTAACAACACCATCCTTGGCAATACCTTATATCACATAGGTTATGATGGAAATATTTTATGTTTTTTTAATTCTAAAGAGTCTACTTTGGAAATTAGAGAAGTCTATGAGGGAATATGGCATGCACATTTGAGTGGCATGGTCCTAGAAAAAAAATTATGGGTAGGTTATTACCGAACTACCATAGAATTTGATTCATACGCTATGTTAATAAATGCATATCATGTAAAAAAACATGGGGACTTTTTACATAGCAGATCACAAGTTCTACAACCTATCACCAAACCTTGGTTATTCTCCACATGGGGGTTAGACCTCATTGGAAAAATTAATCCCAGTTATTTCAATAGTCATTGTATGTAATCAATAATGCATCAAGTCTATAAATAACTCCTAACTTAGAGAATTATATCCTACTTACACTTTCGATTGGGGATACATTAGATAATTAGGAACATGACCAATATGTGGATCTATTAGACCCAATTAAGGGACCTCTTATCACAACGACAATACTAGGGAGGGTTCTAAAGCCTCCAGCCAAGTACAATCAAGTAATAACCCTAACTAATCCCTATGTTTCATATCCACTAAACTAATAACAAGTAAAGAAAAGAATAATCTAGTGCTCATTAAATCTTGTAGAACAAAGTGGGGGTAAGAAAAAATAAAACTAAACATGCATAAGAGACATACAATCATGTCAATGTATATGTAATTTTAATCCATGGAAAATAAGTATAAATGCATATATATCTACTCTTATAAAGGAGGAACAAAGTTAGGAATACTTACCTTTGAAGATGAACCCAATGAGCCTCAATCTCTCCCTTAGCCAAGGTGCTTTGCAATATGTTGTTATGGTATGTAAGGATGACAAGGATAAATCATCTCTAGTATACACAACCTATCAATCCATCCAAAAGACTTCTTCACAAGACAAGATCCATATCTCTAAAGAAAGTATGAAACACTAAGCTTATTCCCCAATTACAATGGTGGATAAGTAGATGCATAATAGATCTTACTTATTCTTTTCTTCTATAAATAATGGTGAAATTATCTTATATATATAGTCATATTTAATGTTAATCCCTTCTACAAGTTTTGACCAATAGGGTCAACCCAATCAACCTAGTACTGTTATTGACAAAAATTCACTAGGTCACGAGATAGGTTGGCTAAGAGCCGACCTAGACCCTAAATGCATTTCAACAATAAGAGTATAAGGTTGACCCACTTTAACTAGTACTATAAATTATCAAAATGTGTTTTAGGTTACGAAAAGGGGGACAAACAATAGGAAATGACTATAGGAGTATACAAAAGAGAAGAATAAACTTAGGGGAATGGTTTTGAGGAGACAAGTGTGTAGATAAAAACTGGTAAAAGGGATAATAATATTATGAAGCACTAATGGTCTACCCACCCTTTTCTCGATGTACCCCTTAGGGCATGCACTCAAAGATATTGAGACTCGATGGGTTATTATAAGATAGAGAGCATCATTAATTGATAAAAGTTTGAAAATATTATGTGTATACATTTTCCCTACTCAAATCCCATTGCATGTCATGTAAGTGTAATATGGGATGGGGATTTGGGAATAGAACATGATGACACATAATACTGATGCTAAGTAAAATGTAGTAAGGATAAAATAATATAAGAAAGGATATAATTTAAAAACACATACCTTTACCTACCTTATTATTATAGATAAATAATGAGACTACAAGAGATGTGAAGGCATCCAATGTAAGGAACATTAGGTAACCTATAGAGATTAGTGTAAAAAAGAGAAAAAAATAATTTTTTTTGGAATATAGGCATGTATTAGTGAATAATATTCTCTATGACATCATGATTTTATAAATTCTTATGATTTAGGAAAAAATTTAAGAGAGACATTGGTATGAGGGACTTATAAAAATTGGCAAACTAGGATTTTTAAGGCAAGGTTAGAATATTTAAGGCAAATGAAAGATATAATGATGGTAAATGAATGAAAAATGAGTGTACAACACACTAAATCACATTGGAAATCATGTAAAACATAAATGTCAAAAATTAATGTCAATACAATAAAACTTGAACAAAGATATTTAAGTGATAAGTAATCCAATGTAAGATAAGCATGGTGAATAAAACATAAAGAAAAACATGAATGACTAAAAATTAAATGTAAGTCAAGATGGAAGATAAACATGAAGAAGCCAAACATAAAGAGAAACATGTAATAATTCTAAATGTCATATCTAAGATAAGTGAATTCCATAAAAATAAAACAAAAATATGATAAATAGATGAAAATCAAAATCTCTAAAGGATGAAAACTCAAACTTAATTATTGTTCTAAGATGCAATGTCAAAAAACATAACTACCTAATGACATGGTTAGTATGACAATGAGATGGTGTGGAAATAATATGGTGTAAGGGTATTTGTGAGGAAAGCCTGGTCTTATCCAAGGTCTTATAATGTAACTCACAAACTATAAACCAAGAAGCGTAATTAGGTAGATGTGATCAATGATGTGATTAGATAAAATAAATTTCCCAAGGGAATATAATGAAAATATGATGTAAATAAATATTTTGAAGTACCACATGGATGATGTGAACCTCCTTATCAAGAATTAGACACACTAGGCAAGTGAGAAAGGTTAATAACTATCAACACCAAGAACTTAGGAAATTATGACTAATGAACATAAAGTTTAGGCTAACAATTTAAGTACATAGATCAACCCATGAAGGCTATATGAATGAAAACTAAAATGGACCTACCTTCTCACAATGTGTTCCCAATTCATTAGGACCCCTTATAGAGCCATTGGTATACTATTAAGATTAGGTAGTTTCATGGGAAAGTAGGTGGGACTAGATAGTATATGATATAATGAGACCTCCTACCCTAGTCTGGTAGCCTACCGTACCCTAATAAACCTTGCCTCTATCATTAGGCTAATTTTAGAGTTTGATATTTGACAAAGATAAGAGATGTCCCAAATATAGATAATGTATTATAGTGTGATCAAACTTTTAATATTTTTTTTGCCTTTAAATCATTACCTTTTGTTTGTATTTTATGGTTTGGATTTTAAATTGTTTTAGCTTTTTATATTCCTTCTCCTCTATAAGGATTCAAAGATCCAAACATAAGTGAAATAGGTGAAAAAAACAAGAGAGATTACACTTGATCACTAGAGAAAAGGACCTAAAGACCAAGGTGTCTAAAGACTCTTATACTTTCCCACAAGTAAGTGTGCAATCTCAAAATTAACTGATGTGAATCTCAAATGAAAGGAAATATGGGAAATAGGGGGACCATAAGATATCCATCTGTGTAATAAGTGATACAATGATGAATATACTTGTATTTAATCATAAGGAGGTAAAATAGTGTTATGAAAGGGAAAGGGCTATGCTTATGATAGTCATGTCACTAGAGAAGACATACTAACCTACAACGGATCTAGTACAAGCACCAATGAAATTAGTAGTCATCTCAAAAAGTGATTTAAAAATGTTTTAATGTTGTAATTTGTGAATAAATACAAGCCCTATCCATGGTATTACACTACAACTAATAAGTTGAATACCAATGAGGTCAATGTTAAATAAGTAGAAAAATAATCATAAAGCTATTAAGGCAAAGAATGAAAAAAAATACAAAAATGAAATGGATATATAAGAACCAAAATGAAAACAAATTCCAAATTAAATGTGTAACAAAACCAAATAATATAAAGGAAAATAATGACGCTAGTAAAGTATGACTAAAATAATTAAAGCGCAGAAAAATAAAGAAACATGAGAAAAAAATAATAACAAGAAAGATCTATGCTAACATCTATATCAAAGATAAGCATCTGAAATATAAGTCTATAAGTCTTATAAGGTTTCTTGAACTTAGATTTGTTTGTTATTATGAATTATAGAATAAGAGTGGACATCGTAAGATGCCCCAATGGGTTAGTGGATGTAGGTATGGGAATCACAAAATGCCCTAAAGTCTGAAGGGACATGTGGATGGCCATCATAAGATGGCTCAACATGTGTGGTGGAGTGAGGTAACATTGAACCATAAAAATGATTTGTATTGGGTTTGTAGGTGAATTTAGAGATAGGTAAATGTTTTGGTTTTTTAGATTTTATGGATGTTAAATTTGACATATGATGTGTAGGAGAGGAATGAAAAGATAAAGGAGGTAAAGGAGGACCATGTATGATACACTTTGGAGTAGGCATTTGAACTAGGTACTCCTTGGGTTCATGTGACCTAAGAGGTTTAGGTTCAATGGATGCAATGATATGTTTAAAGCTTTTCATGTTATATATCATTTCCTTATTAGTGTAAGAAGAAGGATCAACTATGGTTTGAAAAATATTAGTGGATAAGGTGTAGGTATGGGATAATTATTGTTGTTCATTAGGTAGTTGATGTTGATATGATTGAGATTATTTAGATTGATTTTGAGAATCTTGAAGATAGTCTTGATAACATTATTTTATGAGAGTATCAAGATTGGAATGTAACCTAGCTAAGAAGCAAGAATAAATTGGTGAAGATCATGACAAGACTCATGAGATTGACCTATAGTAGCATTCTAAGAATAAAATTTATCAGGATTGTACCATTTTGGAGGAAGTTTGGAAGGATCAAATCTCATGGGTTTAGAGGGTGTAAATTTATTCTTAAGTTGTTCTCAACTCAAGAGAGGGTGGGTTGGATTAAATTTCGTTTAATTAAATGATACATTTTGAGGTTGGGGAGGTTTGGATGAATCAATGTTATGAGAAAATGTTTGGAAAGGTTCTCTGGTAGTTTTTTAAGGTGTTTCAAATTGAGTAATAAGAAAGTATTGAATTTTTTCTTGGTCCAAGTCTTCTTCTAAAGTTTTAGGGGAAAAGATTCAAAATCTGTATTGAAATGGATATTTAAAAGAAGTAATAAATAGTTTTAAATGACTATAATAATTCATGTATGGTCTACTTTGTGACCTAGAGAATTATATCATTTGATGAGAGTGTTATCATATTCATTAATAAGTTGCTTGGCGTTGATGAAATGGCTAAGGTAATTTTCAAGAAGATCATGATGTTAGAATTCCTTCACTAGAGCATTGATTGAATCCTCTAGTTGTGAGATAGAATTTTTAGGAAGTTGGTTGTACCATTCAAGTACATCACCAAAAAATGTCTTATATAAGAGCTGGGTGGTATCAAAGGTGTTAGTTTACACCCATTCCTTATAGAGATTACCAAAATACTTAATAAAGATAGTAGGGTCCTTAGTTCCATCATATATGATAGTTATAGAAATGTTTTCAATATCCATGGATGTAATGAATGGGGCTAAAGGTTCATTTTGAAGATGTTGAATATTTTTTTTATTCATTGGAGGTTGAGAGATGATATTACCATTGGCATATCTAAGAAGAGGAGGGACAAAATTTTGACTTGGTTGAGACATGATGACTTGATGTGGTTGACTAGTCATGTGTAATAAATGTTGTTACATGTGCTTCATTTGGGAATGATTAGTTGTTTGCATGATGTTAATTTGTTGAACTATTTGAGAAATAATTTGAGTTGTATATATTTTTGTATTAGTATTTGAAGGTGGGGTGTTAGTGTTATTGGGAGGAGGGTCATTAGTGTTTATGGGAGGAGGATTATTAGTGTTGGTGGGAGGAAGGGTATTAGATGGAGTATTCCCAACATTGTTACTGGGAGGAGGACTAGGAATAAGGACCTCAACTACATTACATTTTGTAGTGATTTGTTTTGGATTAATAAAGGATGAAGAAATAAAGTGAATAATTTCATCTGAAGTAATAAAATAAGTGAGGTTATGATATAAATCCTTGATTATGAAATGTTATTGACTAAATAAAGGCTAAAAATATGTCATGATTATGAAATAAGACTATATAATCACACACATAATAGTTATAAAAGCAAAGAGATAGGAAGGATACAAATAAGAGTATAGAGTTGATTGGGTTGACCTAGTACTGGAAATAGGGTTTGAAAATTGAGGAAACTAGGATAAAAATTTGATAAGGTCAACCTAGTACTATAAAATAGGACATATAATAGCATATTAAGGATAAAAAGTTGACAAGGTCAACTTAGTACTATATATTGAGAGGTAGAAAAGAATACTGGGTCGATCAGGTCAACTCAATATTACAGGCAGGGAAAACAAATAGTCTATAAGAGACTATGTTGAACAAAATGATAGTGTACTAAAATAGGAAAATTTTATAATATACTTTGAAAAAAATAAATTAAAGTAAATACACAATCAATTAGGTCAACAAGAATGATCCAATTGAGGCACATATCACAAAACCTTGCATAATTGCTAACCAATACATGTTTTGAAATACAACATATAATGAGCAAAGAGAAAGTAGTCAACTTGGAAAATAAATGCTAACTAAGTGGTCATCTTGAATGTTCTTAGATTATTAAGTGTTATTTTAAGTGTGATAGGGAAATTAAGTAAAAGTAGGGAACTAGAAAGCAATATATAGATGGTTTTAGTATGTTTAGGTTGAAAGGGATCTATATTGGAAATGGTAATAGCTTGGTATTGAGGCCTAACTCCTCACTTCACAATCTTTCAGTGATAAAGGTGTCAGGTGATTTGCTAATATATGGCATTAACCACATGTTTATACTTGGCTAGAAAACCAAGTTGGCTTCTCCCTTGGTGATGAAATCCAAATAGGTAAGCCTTGGGTAGATAATTATTTAAATGCATTTTGAAAATATGTGATTTGGTAATGTGTGCAAGAAAGATAAAAATAGTGCAACTAAATGTTATATTGAAAAACCACCATTATATTATGTGATCTATTTTAAACATGCAAACAACTGAAAGTGAATGTGTGAAGTAATTACTAGCATATATATGTTAATTCTAATTTGAAACACAATATAATGTTAGTTTAGATGATAATGTATGAAAATATTATAGCACATATTTGACAAAGTCACTACTATACTACTAAAGTAGGGATCTTTAAGAACTATGTTGATAGTGTGGACCTAATATTTTAGATAGAAGATAGAATATAAAACTAGGTTGAATATATATGTTAATTATAATTTGAAACACAATAAAATGTTAGTTTAGATGATAATGTATGAAAATATTATAGTACATAGTTGACAATGTCACTACTATACTACTGAAGTAGGGGTCTTTAAGAACTATGTTGATAGTGTGGACCTAATATTTCAGATAGAAGATAGAATACAAAACTAGGTCGACCAGGTCAACCTAGTTTATTGTATGAGGGTAGTTTTAAAGACTACAAATTATACAAAATAACTAGAATGAAAGAGAAAGAGAGAAAGTAACCTTGGTGGGTTGGAATATGCAGAGGAATGTGAGATTGATATTGAAGTAAATTTAATGTTACTTATAAAATTTTCCAACTATGTTGACTAGGTTGACCTTATTTTAGATTTCCCTATTTTCTCAAACCTATGAAGATGATTATACTAGCTTGGTCGACCTAGTATGTTTTTTGGAAGCTTGTCTAGAATACTATACCAAACTGTTTAACCTAATTTATTTTCTAGAAGCCTATAAGACTATTGTGTCAACATGTTCTACCCATTAACCTATATATAATGAAGACTTAAATAAATAAAATAGAGTCATTATGATGTGATTATGTGCTAAACTTGTGAACAATAGTTAGAAACTATACTAAGCCTATCGATTTAGTATTGAAAATATAGAAAAATGATAAAAATTAAAAAAAAATGTGAAAGAAGAATTGCATGGGTTAGATTCATGTCAGGTTTACTAGAATGTATGCAATCAAAAATGCATCAAGTTTATAAATCAATCCTAATTCAGATAATATAGATCCTATTCACACTTCTAATTGGGGATACATTAGATAATCGATAACATGACCAATATATGGATTTGCTAGACTCAATTAAAGGATCTCTTATTACAATAATAATACTAGGTAGGGTTCAAAAGCCTCTAGTCAAGCACAATCAAGTAATATCCCTAACTAATTTCTATGTTTTCATATTCACTAAACTAATAATAAGTAAAAAAAAGTCTAATCTAGTGCTCACTACAACTTGTGGCACAAAGTGAGGGTAAGAAACAACAAATGTAAACATGCATAAGAGACATATACTCATGTCAATGTATATGAAATCCTAATTCATGGAAGAGAATAAAAAATGCATATCTATCTACTCTTGTAAAGGAGTACAAAGTAGGAATACTTATCATTGAAGACAAACCCTTGAGCCTCAATCTCTCCTTGGACAAGGTGATTCGGAAGTGGTTGTTTTGGTATGTAAGGATGACAAGGATTAATCAGATCTAGGCTACACAACCTATAAATGCATCAAAAAGACTTATCTAAAAGATAATATCCATATCTCCAAAGAAAGTATGAAACCCTAAGCTTAATCCTCAATTATAATGGTGGACAAGTAGATGCGTAATAGCTCTTATTTTTTATTTTATTATCTAAATAATGATGAAATGATCTTGTATATATAGCCAGATTTAACCCTAAGCCCTTCTAAAATTTTTAGTTAACAAGGTCAACTAAGTTGACCTAGCATTATTATTGATAAAAATTCACTAAGTCATGGGTTAGGTTAGCTAAGAACCAACCTAGAACTTAAATAAATTTCATAAAAAAGAGTACAAGGTCAACCCAATTGACCTAGTACTATAAACTATCAAAAGGGGTTTTAGGTTAGGAAATGGGGGATGGAAGGTATGAAATGACTATAGGAGTATACAAGAGAGAAGAACAAACTTAAGGGAATGGTTTTCAAGAGAATATTGTGTAGATAACAAGTGTAAAAAGGGACAACAATCCTATGAAACACCAGTGGTCTACCCACCCTTTCCTAGTGTACCCTATAGGGCATGTACTAAGAGAGATTGAGACTCAATGGGTTCCTACATGATAAAGAGCATAAATAATTGATAAAAGTTTGAAAATATTATCTGTATACAATCATAATCATATTATTATGACAATAGATTACTTTACCAAGTGGGTTGAGGAAATGCCCCTTACTTTTGTAAATGGAAAGAGAAGTTCAAAATTAATATTAAACCACATTATCTATCACTTTTTTATCCCTTCTTCTATAATTTATAATAATGGTAAATCATTCAATAATAAGGAAGTTAAAGGTCTTTGTCAAACTTACCATATCAAATATAAATGGTCCACTCCCTACCACCCATAAGGCAATGAACAATTTGAGGCAACCAATTAAAACATTTTGTACATCTTAAAATTAGTTGCTAATTAAGTTGGTTGTGACTAACATACACAAATACATCCCTCCATCTAGGTATACTCGACTAACATCCATACACCTATCGGGGAAACCACTTATTCTCTTATATATGGCAGTGAGTCTATTCTATTAATAGAAGTTATGGTTCCATATTTGTGTATATCTCTACAATAAATCATTGATGAATAATCCTATCTTACTTCATACCTTAATGAACTTAACCTTGTATATGAGAAAAGACTTAATTATTTAAACCATTATCAAGTATACCAAAATTTCCTCCATCATAGCTATAATAAGTAGACAAACTATAAGGAGTTTGAAACTAAAGATTTATATTTTAAGTAAAACCAACACAATACAAATGTTGAGAAAGAAAATAAAGTAAAGTTTTTGTGTAATTGGCTAGGCTCATACATCATCATTACTAAGTATGGATTAGGATCTTAAAAATTGGATATAAAAGATGGGGAGGAGATCGATGAACCTATGAACATCATGCATCTTAATAGATTATATTCCTAAATTTTTATAAATGTTGTTTTTAATATCCTAGGTGACAATAAAAAAATAAAAAAAATAAAAAGCCAAAAAAATTAGGGAAAGAAAAAAATATAGATCATCCAAAATTGAAAACTAGTTTACTAGCACTTAGGTAAAGTATCATGGGGGAAAGAATATTTATGACACCATGTGTAACATATTGTCTATATTCATCCTAGTTACTTGGGAGCATCATTCTTTAGTAAACCATTGTTTATTTTTGCATTGTCCTTTGTCACGTGTTCGTCACTTATCTTATAACATGTTAGCTTAGTTTTTGATACTTAT
The DNA here is from genome assembly GCA_037957365.1 of Torreya grandis. NCBI lineage: Eukaryota > Viridiplantae > Streptophyta > Pinopsida > Cupressales > Taxaceae > Torreya > Torreya grandis. The sequence goes on from JARHVA010000435.1 coordinate 3,283,142, forward strand.
ACTTATGTACCTACATCCTTTCTCATGACATATGGACATATTATATATTACCATATTTATCACAATCATTTATCACCTAAATTAAAACAAAAAAATAGAATCAAACTCAAAAAACATCTAGAAACTACACGTAAACACTTATAAAAACATCTACCATCATAGTTAAAATTTAAACCTCATTCACTCACATTTATTGGGTGGGAAAATCATGTATATATTCATTGAACACTCTAAACTTTATCAATCACCCATTTTCTCAGCACTTCTTGTATTGGAAGAACTACATTTAACCTGATATCCCCATATTTACTTTTTCTAATGTGGATTATGTAGGTAATGCTTAGAGATATGGGGTATCTAGGGTCATCTCGGCCACTACCTTCCCCATCATACATTTCCTTGAAAGTGTATTTTTTCCCCCTTATACTTCCTCATCGATTTTGTAGCTATTAGACTAGCTCTTAGCTACCAATTATCTTAAACCTTATTTAGGATGTTCAGTCTTTTATTTTACCTTTTAGGTATTTCTTACATGCATCCTTGTTTGATTAGTTATTATATTGTTCATTGTTTATCCTTATATATTAATTTGTTTATTTATCCTCTTTTATATCTTGTATGTACTTAATTCTACTCACCTTTATTATTATAATTAATTTTGCTAGTTTATCCCCTTTATCCTAATCCTAGTCATTTATCCAATATCCCCCCTCAATGTTTCTTGATTCACTAACCTTATTATTCCCCACTTATTCATTAATTATCTTAAATATTCATTATCCCATACTAATCCCACTTATTTATTATTTAGGAATTTTTAATTCCCATGACCCACTTACCCTCTAGACTAGCCTATTCATAGGCTCTCCTACACCACTAATCCCTAATCACCTAACTAATCCTAATCAATCCCTAAGAGTATTCTATAATAATCCAATTCTATAATCCTCTCTAACCTATCCTTCCCTATCTATAAGCCTTTATTCTAGAGGCTTTCAAGGAATTTAAAATTTCTTTGAAAATCCCCAACCATTGATCCCAATGGCTCAAGATTAAATTATAATCATTGATTATTCCCTTCATTTTATATATAAACAAGACATTTCTCTATGGAAAAATAACTATAAATAATCCATGGATCCCAAAAAATCTCCATGCTAAACTAATCTTTGAATCCATAATTGACATCCTTGATTATGCCATCATAATGTCAAAATTTTGAGTCCGTAGTAATCAACCATCTATTTGAACATTTGGAAGGAGGATAGCTAAAACAAGGGATTGGTAAGGTTTATCTTATGATTCTAATTTATTTTCATAATCTTTCCTACTAGGGAGTTTGATGTTTTAGTTTTTAAACTTGCATAGTTTAATCTATTTTCTCAAAATCCTACTACATTTTGGTGACCACAGTAGGAGAGCCCTCTCAATTTAATTATTTTACTTGTTAGTGGTGTTTTTGATAGATTTTAGGATTGAATAATCAAGAACAGGTGCTGGATTTTTTAAAATTTCATGCATAGGTGACACTTGTAGCATCACTCTACAAATCATGACATTGCAGTCATAATTTTGTCCCAAAATTCATGGTTGTGTTAACTATCAAAATTGATCGCTAACCGTTTCTTTAACCCTGAAAAGTTTTTATCCTTCTTTAATACTGTGACTTGCATGTTATGGATTTGCATAAAATTTCATATTTTTGCATACTAAGTGATGATATTGTGGCTAACCCTTAACACCTAATGGATCTAAAAATAATAAATTTTTTGATTGTCAACAAAATTATGACTTCACAAATCATGATATTGCCCTAGTAATTGTAATATTGCATCCCTAATTATGGGTTTTTAGGGTTCCTCTATCCAACATAGGATCCTTCATTTCATCTATTATATATTATTTTTTTAACCCCTGTGTGCTCATCTTTTATATCCTAGATTTGTAAATTTACGTTTACATTATTTGGCTATAGGAAAATAAGATTGATTGGGATTCTAGTGTGTGACTATTAATATGCAATATTGTTATTCCTAGACTTGTGATATCACCTTGATAATTAAAATTTTTCCCCTATAGTTGAAATATTATAATTTTATCCAAATTTCATAACCATTATCTTTTGACACCTTGCTTTCAAGTTCAATCTTGTCATTTTATGCTTTATAGGTGATCAATGATTACCTAATCCATCATATAAACCCCTTTTGGGAATCTCATTTAAGTGGTTTCGATTTTAAGATATATATTACTAACCACATTCTAAAAAAGGATTTTATCTATTCAAAATTGTTGTGTGTTGATAGATAGGGTCAATAGGAAATTCAAAATAAGGGTCATCTAAAGGAAAAACATCATAGACTTGACCTCTTTATTGTCCTGCATAAAACTACTAATCACATAGTCGTGGTATTGATTTTAAAATAGAGATATTGTATCATCAATAGCGATATTATGATTAAATAATTTTAGGTTTTTTCTATTTTTTAGTTAATATTTTCAAATTGATAAGGTATATTTTAGGATAAATCTAATTAGGAAAACACCTTTTTATTTTATAGATTGTGTTTGGATAGCCTATTTTGATGAAAATATTATCTTTATGTCCCTTCATAAATTTTAGATACATATCCAAAGTTTTTAAATTTTCCATAGTAATCTACACATATTTCTTAATAATTTTGTATATCTTAACTAGTCATAATGTATCTGAGCATCTTCTTCGGTCTAAAATCAAAATTTTTAACTTTTATACTTTAAGACCAAGTTCTTAATCTCAAAATCATGACATCACCCTATAAGTTATGATATCACTCTAACAATCATGGTTTTGCATAAACTACCTAGTTGACTATCATGGTTAACCCATTTGGAAATATCACAACTCACAAATTATGATATTGCATTGGTAGTTGTGATATTATAGTTTCTAGTTGTAATTGTTCACTCATTTTGCTTTTAAAATTATCCTTTTTGAGTGCATTTTTTGGAATCATTTTAAGTGAATCTTGGGTCATTTTAAGCCCTCTGCAAGGCCTAATTGCCTTTAGCATTGAGGGCTCTACCCCTCAACCCTTACCTATACCACGATAAGGAGCACACTTGGGGAACTACCCCTAGACCCAAAAATGGGATCTTCCAATTGACCCCATTGGGATTAACACCCCTAGACTTCTCACCCAAATAAGTTATAGAGACAAATCACAATTTTTAGTGGTTTTCATTAAACCTTATAGGACTAACATCATGTTTTTAAAGGGGTAAATATAGTAGCCATTTTATTATTATATAAAATATTATCTTACAAGTCTAGCATATTATCTTTCAAGATACACATCAATTTTATCAATTAAAATCTCTAATCACTTGTCTTGGAGGTTGCCCTTTCATGAATTCCATTTTAGCTACTAATCTTTTCTTGTGGGCCGCTTGTCAAAGACATTTTAGCATGTTTAAAATCATTTTATTTAAAAAATATTAATAATTTTAATCACTTGAATCGTGTTGTCTTTTATATTCTTGTATATTCTTACATCTTGTATATATCTTGCATATAATTAATCAATTAATTAATCCCTTTTTGTTCTACCTATTTATCACTCGAGGGCTATAATGGTGTATGATCTCCTCCTTACATCCTTATGGTGATTATTGGAGAATTAAAAACCACATACAAATCCTCCCATTTTTATTTTCTAAGGATAATGTGATGTGGAATTGACCCCTATGCACTTGTCATAGTCTTAGGGGGATAGTGATGGTGGATTTCACCACCATGCACTAATCCAAACTTCATGTTTTGATGGAATATAAATATTAGGGATAGTTATCATTAGGCTAAGTGGTTGACCCTATATAGTTCATCCATGAAGGGGAAGATTCAACCCTCTAAACCAGGCATTAGATAACACCCTACATAGACTTGGGCCCTATTTTACCTAGTTTATATTGAGGATGCCCTTAGAGAGCTCATTCAACCTAGATTAGGACCTTTTGGCTATAAAATGTGATCCATTTTTGGATTCAAGATCAAATCCTAAATATCCATCAAGTATATATGGGGTTGAGAGGGTTTGGTCAATATTGTAATAGGTCACTAGCCTATAGCCTCACCTATGAAGCTATTAGATTGTGTGGTCATTAGGTTACACACCCATCCATTTACTAATCTTAGGATTGTGGTCTTCTTTCTTTGGTGTGCGTTGTGATATACTAGTGTTATTTGTGACCAATTTATCCTTTTACCCAAACCCATACATGACTATCTAGGCATTATATATCATCATCTTGTATATCCTTATTATCAATCTTGTACATTCATAGTCTTCTTATATATTCTCATTTACTTTACACATAATCATATCCTATGCTTATCTTATATTTTACATACTTATTTTGTTATCCCTATCTAAGTATAACCCTATTCTATCTTATCCCACCACACACCTTTTTAATATTTTTCATCACACAAGTGTCCAAACCATCCACATTTCATTCATATTACCCCTTTTCAACATCACTCATATATACTTGTCCTGGTATTAATCCTATTACCCCATCACCTAATCACATATTCATCTGACTTTAAGTAATCTAGTCTAAGGTTTTGAGCTAGTCCTCTTTTTATCCATCCATACCATCTTATCATTCTATTCCACTATCACTCATCACTTGGTCAGATTTCATACCTAGTTGGTGTCCTGTTAGCATCATATCACTTTGTTAGTTTTAATCTAGCATCTAAAAAATCATCAATCTAGTCATCTCTAATTCAGTCATCTTGCTGTTCATAACTAGCACCCATCAAATCCTAAATCCTTTTACTAGATTAAAAACTAGGCATTATTGAGAAATTATTAGCACTAATCATACTATCAATCTAAAATCTGATCTTAGTCCTATATTATAATACATTTAATTTATCTCATCCCCATCATCATCGATTGTACTAGCTTAATCATTTGGAATTACTTTATTCAAGGACCATATTTTTATCCAATATTTAGTATACCTTGACATAAACACTCTTTTATCATCCATCACCTATTCATTACCCACCTACATGGATTTGGACCCTATCCTCATAGAATAATACCTAGTTTGAAACATGGATGATATCTTTTTATGGGTCCTAAAAATGGGTTCCCACCTACCTTCAACCCTCAATTACATCAAGCCAAAACCATTATTCGATATCCCTCTACATTCACAATGCCCTAGCTCATTACAGACCACCCCATCATCTATTCATCATAGTCATAGTCCTCATTATACAATTGTTAAAGTTAACCTATTTAATGAGTACATCTTAACCAATAAAGATGAAGTCCTCTTATGGCTATTGGATATGGGTGCATACCTTCCCAATGATTTTGATCCCTTAAGCTTAAGTTCACCTCCTATGTAAGTCCCTCATTAACCCTCATTCCCATTTATTTCCATTCCACCATCCATTAGTCCTAGTCCTAGTCATGACCTTCCTAATCCAAGGATAACTTTATATAACTAGTATATTGTTGAAAACAAGGGGTAAATCCTCTCACAACTCTTTAAAATGGTTGTCCAACTTCCTGAAAGTCTTGACCCCATCCAACTAATCTTACCACTAGTTTTTACCTATCCACAATAAAATATTCCATCTACCAATCATAGTCCATCACAAATCCCTCATCATACTAGCAAAGGTAAGCCTCACTTGATAACCCTATCATCTATTTACATCATGACATCATCATCACATTCTTCCACTACTAAATTCAAAACTTCCACATCCATCATTATCAACAAGTTGTATACCCCTCTCCCCATCTCTATAAAATCCCTATTTTGGAAATTAAGGTCCATAGGAATGGTTGTACACACTCAAACATGACCTCTATATATATCCAAGTTTATGCCCTCATGGCATCAACTTAAATTATTTTGTATATATCATAAAGTTCTTGGGTATTATATCAATAAATGTTGTAATTTTAGAGATTATATCTAAAAATTAATTAATAATTGAGAAATTGAAATTTAGGGTGAATCCAATCCATACACATTTAGGAGTGTGTAAAAATGGGTATACTAAGCATTATTTCTTGAATATAGTCAATCATATCCCTTCCCTAACCAAGATCATGAATTCAATCTAATTCATCCTATGAACATCCTTAATAAATCCATCCCTATGACCCATTTACATCATATCCCCCATTTTCATAAATCAATTAAGTCTAAATCATCCCTTCATAAACCCAAGGTGAATGTGGTATTTATAGATAATCATATGGTTCCTAATAGTAACTCATCTATGAGATACTTCACCTCATCAACATCCTTATCGAAGTCTGCATTAGAATGGTTAGGATCATATTCAACATCATTATCCAAATCAAAATATATAGAAAAATTATCATCCCTTATAAATAATGGAGGTCATATTGAGACCTATCTCTTCAAAAATGTCTATACTATTGATAAGTTAAAAGACATGGTTTTTAATCCATCCTAAGATGATGAAATTATAGCACAATCCTTGGATGATCTATTAATAAAATATCATCAAGATGAGTATGAATCATCTTTAGATGTTAATTCCCTCAAAATTCCTAGTGATCCTTTCGATAGTCCTAAGGATAGTTTCTTTGACATTGAGGCTAGGGCTCCTAGTGACTTTTATGAGGACTATGCTACCCATTATCCCCTTAATCCACCACACATCCTTAATCATCCATATCCCCTCCATAATCCCTACATCCCACTTCATGAAGGGGATTAATAAGAACATGCATCACTGGACTCCCCTCTACATGCAACATCATGTACCAAATATACAAATATCAAAGCCCATAATTAGTTAATGTTTTCAAATAATCAAGCTCACTACGATCCAAATTTAATCAATCAAAATCAAGATGTCTTATAATCATCCAAGTCATAAATAATCATCCATTGGTATAGATATCCTTAAAGTACTAGGGGTATCTCTAAATAAAAATAATTTATCTAGTCAAAAGTTAGTTTCCTCTTGTGAATCCCATAATCAAGCACCTAGAGGTAACCAAAGTCAAAATAAAAATAAAAAAATAGCATATCAGAATAATGTCAAAATTAATAATCACATGGTTGACCATCCTCTTCATGTTTGGATCAAAGAATCAAAAAGTCATAAGGTCTCAAATACCTTAATACCATGGTACCAATCTCAAGAATCCCCTCCACCATATCAAATGATGTATGCAACTATCAAACCCCATTTCTGCTCCCCATCCCATCATGCCATCCATCATGATCATATTCCTCATTCACATATTATATCCCATCATTACAATCATGAGATGATATCATCTATAACATATCCCAAATACCTAGGTAGAATTATCTCGTATAGGGGTTACAAAGACACTTAGTTTAAATGTCGAGAAGATGTTAAATCAAGAGTCAATAAAGGTCACCAGGACATCCAATAGTATAACATCCATTACATGGCCTTAGCATCACATATCTTCATAATAGGTATTATTTGAATGATTAATAAATCACATATAGTTCTATATCTCACTTATCTCTAATAAATCAATATGCCATCTAAAAATTTCAAAAAATTTAAAAAGTGAAATAAAAATCATTCATCCAATGATGAAAGCTAGTCTTCTAGGACCTTGAGCAACTACCATGATGAAAATTAGTTTCTGATGTCATGATAAAATAATCAATTGTCTATATTATACCTCAAACACTTGGGGTCAATATCCATCTATCCATATCCCTTTTCCATCCTATCCATCTCATTCTAGTCTCTCTAATACATATGTCCATTTTTATACCCATCATATGTCATCATGTTCTACATCCTATTATGACCATCCTTTATTATAGTTTTGACCTTCATAAGGTATTATAATATGTCTTAAAAAATATTTTGGAATCATCTTGGTATATCCTCTCACTTAGGTAACTAAACATCTAGTTTCATCACAATGTGGTCTATTCTTCCTTATTCCTCATCATGTTTGTTGCATCACCCTCATCCTTTTAACATACCATCTATCATTAAAATACATCCTTATCTTTGTTTCTTGGCTTTATTTTCCCTTTTCTGGTAACCCCATTTATTTAGTGTACATACTCTAGACATCCAATTCCTAACATTATTGTGTTGAAATTGTCAATCTCAAAATTTGAGAAAATGTATAATTTGAGCCAAAATTACTAAAACACATTAAATGGTTTTAGATTATAATTTATAAGTGATGATTTAGGATAGTGTATCCCTAAATGAGGTAATACATTTTATGTGATTATTAAATTATCTCATATCATTTCGTGTCAAAATGCTAAAAATGCAATTTAATGCTCTAAACCATTGAATTATTCTAATTCAAAAGTACATGACACATGCACATGTTATTTCATGTAAACAATGTCCTAAATGGGATAATGGTCTGTACTCAATTGACACCTTCTTATAATTATACTCTAGTCAAATTAAAACCCAGTAATATGACATTTTGACTCATTTGATTAATAGTGTGTAGCCAATATCCAAAGAATTGCATAAAATTTGATTAATCTCCCTTAGGCAAATTAATCCAAATTAAGAGCTTAAGTGTAAAATCCATGGATATTATTAAATAGTTCTTAATTGGAAGTTGATTTCTAATATCTGCATAATTTTTGGGGTGTCATCTATAAGCCATAAATGTAACAAATATTAGGTTTAAGGCCTCCCATGCCTCTTTAATTACCTTTTTTTCAAATCTTTATGAGGGTATTTATGATTTAAAGTTTCCAAAATTGAATTAATTCATGGCCACACATATTTATCTCAAGATGGATGGTCATGGTTTACTCTAATCAAATTCAAAAATCCATAAATAGGGGACCGAGACCACCATTTTTGAGCTTCATTTATATAAACTTATTATGCAAAATTCTCTCCATAAGCCTTTCTTTATGTATTGTTATTATGATTAATTTGAAATAGGAAGATTCACTATAGGAATACCATTAATAAATTCATGATCCTAGTTTCATTGGTTTACTTGAGATGATGGAGGGACATTTCCATTCATCATTGACAAAGACTTGAGCACCAAATCAAGGGGAAAAACACATTTTGAGTTGCATTTGGAGAATAGGATGCTCTTGGGAAGGTTTGGTGTATGTAATTTATTTCAATATCTCTTAATTATCATTTAAAAAACCCCATTTAAGGAGTTAGTTTAGTTAGTTATGTTTTTATGCATTTTCTTAAGTTTTCTTGACTAATGATTGATCTAACTCACTTTGGATTCCATTTCTACATCTTGGCATGCCTGGTGGGACTACAAATCCCATACAGGAAAAGTGACCAATTTAACATTCTTATATTTTCTAAAAAGAGCTTTAAAAAATATATAAAAACATTTAACATTATTTTTCCCATGTTTTTATGCTTTTGTTAACACACAATTTACATAGTGACAGGTATCGATTTACCTTAATTGGTATCGATGCTATATAGCCAGCATTAATTATTTTTTAGGGTAGAAAATGATTAAAAAATTGGGCTTTTGAGCTTTCTTAAAATTTTCAAGTTGTTATTTTGGATTTTAAGTCTTTGTCTGAAAATTTTATTGTAGGATCCAGAGGTTTTTTCTAGAGATTTTATACTAACTTAGTCTAACAGATGTTTTTTGACAAAATTATATTTTGCCTAAGGGTTCATATGTGACCAACATTAGTTTTGTTTTTATTGGCATTAGTTATATTATGACCATCATAGGTATTATTATAGCAGTCATTATTGACCGATGTTGGTCTTTGTGTAAAATAATTAGAGAAACATGAAAGAAAATTTTCAAATCTTGCTTGTTTTAATGATAATTATGCTTCAAATAAAAATGACACCCTCTAAAAATTGTAGGTCACATGTGTAAAAGTTCCAAATTTGAACATAATTATGTCTTGAAAATTTCCATTTGATGCTTAAAATGAATTTAGATGGTTTATACTTAGCTTGTTTTGTGAAAATTTTACAAGTTTTTAACTAAGGCCAAGGGGCCAAGAAAATTTCAAAAACACTTCCATTTGGTGCATTAAATTAAAAAATTATTTGTTTTATACTAGATCATTTCATAATTGTGTGTTTTTATCAAATGAAGGATGCATCTATGCTCTCCCCCTGTCCCCTTTAGGGAACTTGGGTGACCAAACTTACATAACCTTTAAAGTCTTTTCACTTGGTAATTTATTTTATGTAACTTGGCTTGTGAACGGGAGTTTATAGCCTCCTCATGAGTTATTTAAGGAAGCTTTAACCTAGGTTTTAATCTCCCATCATTATTTAGACCCCGTATCATGGTGAGTTATATAAATTAGGGAACATATACCATGATTGCCATGGGGTTAACTAACTAACCTCTCCAATCATAATAAAAATTCAAGTTAGGTTTATTTAACCAAGGGATTCCACTAAGAAATAGATGGATGAAATCACTATACAAGGGAATTGACCTTTGTATAGTAAGTTATATGATATGAACTCAATTGATGTTAGGTATCTCTAATGTTAACCAAATTTGGGACCATTTAGATGATCCAAAATTTAGTTTTAGAATAACTCCACTTGTTGAGGACATATTTTTGATGCAGGGTGAGTAGCCTAAAGTTCCATGTCACCTACAATCTCTTGGGAGAATGGGGGGTGTAAAAACACCACTAATTCATGTGATTTCATTTTTGGATTAAACTTAAAATCCTCCCAAGATCATATATATATATACACACACATAATTTATTCATATGAAGTAACCTTATTATTTTAGGGCTTTGGATGTTATATTTAGTTGTATTTTTCTTTTCCTTTACTTTCTTGGTTTTGATTGAGTCTAAAACTTATTTGTAAACCAAAACACGTCAACCAAACACATTTTTTGTCCACCATTTTATTTGTACAAGGAGGTGTTATATTTCCCAAATCAAAATCATCTTTTGACTTCTTCAAATCCTCATTCGAAACATTGTGTTTATAGACACCTAAATTTGGCCACTAATAACCTCCAACCAGGCTTTTGACCAATTTCCACTAAAATACACAGTTTAGATTTAAAACACTAAAACACATTAAATGAGTTGAAATTGATATATTCAAGTGTTGATTTTTGCCAGAGTATCATTAAATGGTGAAATACAATTTATGGGCCAACTAACTTTGATCAGATCATTTCGAGTCAAAATGTCACTTTCACACTTGGGTGCTCTAGATTTCTCTTTTCTATCAAATATCTTACACAAGACATGTGCCTTTATTACTTTGTGTTAACAACATCCTAAATGGGATAGTGAATCCAATGCATCTGACATTGACTTCTAATTCTAATACAATCAAATTTTAGGCTAATAATAAGATATTTTGACCAATTTGGATAATTTATGCATAAAGAGGCAAAGTTTGCGTCAAAGTTTCTAAAGATACTTAAGAGATAATTAAATCAAATCATGACCCTCAATAATAATTTCATGAAACTTGTTGAATAAATATGTATTGGAAATTGATTTTCATTAACTACATCATCAAATGACATCATCCTATGGGGTGGCATCCATAAGCCATAAATGCCACAAATATCTGAATCAAGTCATCCCATGCCTCATTAAGACCCTCCATTATTATTCAATGCCCCTCTATCCCAAATATTAATGAAGATATTTGAAGAATGAATTTAATATATGGATTTATCCATGGCCACACATTACACTCTTGAGATGGATGGCCATGGTTTATCCTCAAACCATTCCAAAAACTTATAAATAAAAAGCCTCCAAACATTAATTCTAAGCTTGGATAATGAAAATTTATAATGCCAAATTGAATTCAAAATCCATTTGAATTAATGTTATTATGCCCAAATATTGAGCCAAGCCAAGCCAAATCCAAACATGGTGCCAAAGAGAGATGAAATTAGCCACACTTCATTGATGAAGACTTCATGAGCACAAATCAAGAAAACCAAATCAAATAATACTATTGAAGCATCAAGGAGGGTAAGAAATGTTTTTGTTATTGCATTTTTTAGCTTTGTCATTTGTTTTCTTCACTAAGCTCCCCATTGAGATAGGCTTAAGGTGTTAGCTATTAGTGTGTTATTTTAAATTTAATTTCATATACTAACACAATACTAATCTCCCCTTATTACAATATTATGTTCACAAATGGCATGCCTAGTGGGATTGAGCCCCAAGAATTTGCTCACAAAGCCTATACAAGAAACTTACTAACTATTTTCATGTAGGATCTTGGAGTATGGAAGAAAAAAAAGAAAAAATTTGAGAAAAAAGTCCATTTTTTTAAACCATGGTTTTTTTCTTAAGACATCCCAACTTGACTCTAGCTTATCCTGAATCAACTCTAATTCACCCCAACTCAGCTCTGATTCAGCCTAACTCAACTCTAGTTCATCCCAACTTAGCTCTAGTTTGTCCCAACTCAGCTCTTGTTCATCTTGACTTAGCTTTAGCTCACCCTAACTCAGCTCTGGTTTAACTTGACTCAAATCTAAATCATCCCAACTTGGATTTGGATCATCTTGACTCAAATCTAGTCCATCCTAACTCAGCTCTGGTTCACTTTAACTCACCTATATCCAACCCAACTTTCCTATCCAACCCAACTCACTTGTCTAACCTGACTCACCTATCCAACCCAACTCACCTATTAAACCAACTCACCTATCCAACCCAGTTCACCTATCAACCTGACTTGACTACCAACCCAACTCACTTATCAACCCAACTCAATTGTCAACCCAATTTTACTATCAACTCGAGAGCTCATTTTCCAAAATTTCTTATTTCATCCCCAAAAGTACTTTAAATCTAAGCAACTTGGTAACATTTTTATTTTAGGATCTACATAAAAAGTCATCTAAGTAAATTAAATTAGTGCCATTCACACTTCATTTGAGTGGTTTAAAATTAAACAAGAACTTTCTTTATGGGCTTAATGAAAAATTTAAGTTCTCAAGTGAATGTTTTGATAAGTTAGGAATTCAAATTTACAACCTAAGACCAAGGGGTCAAAATAACATCACCCAATAATTTAACTTGGTGCTTAAAAATTAACTCACCTTTCCAAGATTTTTGTATTCAATCAATTTTTTAAATTAGAACTTCTTTGGTAAAAATAAGGTTTGCATGTGTATGCTTTTCCATTTCTCCCCTTTAGGGAACCCTTAGAATCAAAAGTGCCTTCCTTATTTCCAAAATACTAATCTAAGGCTTAGAAATAATGCCATCAAAATCATTCCCCATAAACTCATCATAGTTTGGGTGACCTTGAAAATGATCCTAAATTCTTTCTTTATATGTATTTCATTTCATTACTTCTTGGCTTATGAGGGGGATGTCATTACCTCCCACAAATTCTTTAGGAAAGCTTTAACCTAGGGTTTCATCTCCTATCATTGACTTCACCCACTCTCACTAGAATCTAAAGGTTTGAGTGGTTAAACCACCTTCTAGTGATGGAGTTGCACATGGGATGTATTTGCACTTTGGACATCACACTACACTGAGCAAGCGATAGATGTAGTAGTTACAAAAATGACTAGACTTTTTTGCAACAAGCCAAGTTTTGGAAACCCAAAATCCATTATTTTATTTTACATCATTTGACATGAAATTCATTGTGAAATTGGTTCCCTATACATGTTTATAAACTTATATATCTTAGACAAATCCACACTTGCCACAAAAGTATTATTAGTGCAAGGTGCACCTCAAGGTCCATGTCAGAGTACTGTCATGTGAGAGAAGGGGGTTGTAAAAACCCTAATATATAATGTGAATTTACTTTTATATGAACACTTAAAATTCTCTCAAATTATGTATATTGATGGATTCTAATAATATAAATCAACCTTGTTATTTTAAGATCTAAAAGAGATTAATTAGTTGGTTCTATCCTAGATTAAAGTTTTGTTTAGAGTAAAAACTTGGTGTGAACAAATGATACAAACCAAAATACATATTCCTCATTTTAATTTGAATAAAGAGGCATTATTCTACCCATGTGAATCATAAATTTACCTTGTTCAAAGTTCATCAAAACTTGGAGTCATATCATCCACTTTAACATAGTTATGCTGCCCAATTGAGTCTAGACCTTTACCAAAGTTTTTTTAAGTCCTTCATTTATAATATAAATTAAAATTTTCACCTTCATAATTTTATAGGATTGATGTTTTAAGTGGATTCACCATTTTCACAAAACTTGAGGGAACTTAGGTTCAATTTCCAATTTGGGTTGATGGGGATTTAAGATTCATGATCATTATCACCACTTGATAGACTTAAGTCATTTTGTGCTAAACACTTGCACTTTGAGTTTATGCACTAAAATATTTTGAGTTGAGAAATGTATTTTTATTTTATCAAATTTGTTTGAAACTCTCTTTGCCTTAGATAGTTTTTGAAATAAGCATTTTGTCACATCTTTTGAGTAGTCTAGCATTATTATGCTACCCAAAACATTTCAAATATTATTTCATAGACCCTCTTACATAGAGTTCAAATTTTTTCCCACATTTTCAATCCAATCTAAGTGTACCTTTGTACACCTTTTTCTAGCATAGTAATTTCATTCACATTTGTCTAGCCTATTTGTCAAAAAAACCAAAGTTTTATACCATTATTTGTGAGAAAATAAACTATCTTTAAAGTACCTTTTTGTTTCATACCTTATACCTATTTGATTGAGTTCATGTATAAGAATCAAATGCCTAGTGTTTGTTAGAAGTGTTTCAAATTTTTTAGATTAAAAATTTCATCTATTTCAAAGTCTAGCTTTTGATGTCATTTGGTCAAGAGTCCTGTCACATGTCTTGTTTGAGCCTAGATTTTGATGCCATGTTTTGGCCAAAAGACCTAACAATTTTTGGTTTTATAGATTAGACTGATTTGAAACATTTTAACCTTAGAATTTGGCATTTTTATTTTCAATTCATTTACTTAATCTTTTTGTGTAAGATGTGTAATTTTATATACTTAACATTAGCTTGCGTTATCATGAATCTTTGCATAAACATTTTGATCCTTTTGAAAAATCTAAACCAATTTTGAACATCATATTTTTAGATAATGTATTTTTAGAGTTTGAAAACCTCCCTTTATTTCAAATCATTGACTAGAGATCCCAACATGTACTCGTACACTAATAGTGGACTCATGTACAATTTAAGATTAGTAATGTGGTTGTGTAGGAAGAAATGGTGTAAGACCCCTACATAGATAATATTTCTTATGATATGGATCCTTATCTCTCTTATAATACTCAATTATGGGAACAAATCCAAGATCCATTGGCTAAATTTTTGGTTAATACACCACCTTATTCAGAACAAGACCAAGAAAAAACCACATAATACCTAGCTACAATACCCACAACTAACGAACTAGTTCCTCAACAGTCATGCTTTACTAATACACCTTCCACATATGATCTATTTTTATTTAAGTGTCATTTTTTGGAGAACAAAGATGAGATTTATGGTTTGAGCCATAGAGGTAGAGTCCAAGTTTTTGGTAGACTTCCCCCATGAGAATTTACCAAGCCTAGTAAGAATTCCCAACATAATTTATGATTAATAGGCTCCTTCTAGAAATCCTTTATCTCTAGTCCAAACAACATATTAGGACCCTAATATGCCTAAAATAGGAAAAAACCTCATATAATACCACTTTAACCAAATGTAGATGACATATCAAACCTACCTAAATCTAGCACATAATTTTAATTAGATGACCATGGTGAGCAAACCTCTTATTCACTTAGTTCCTTCAACAAGAGTTTTGATAGAGTTAATTGGTCTAGAATATCAAAGTTTAGACCCATTCATGTAGAATACTTTGGTTGATAACTTATTTCATACCCCAATAATCAAATAAGTATCTTATGCTTATATGTAGCACAGTGTCCAAAATATAGTGGACAATACACAAGCAACGTCCAATCCACACCAAAGTAGTGCTCATACACCAGTAGCTATCCAAAAGAATGTGCCTTTAGTTAACATTGCAAGTGGTTCTAAAAATCAAGGAGTAGGATTTTTTACATCCCAACCTCAACTAGATACTTCATCAAACATGCAACCAATAGGATTAGGTAGTCAACTAGCAACCAATGTCATGCCTCAATAATAGAATGTGATGAATCCTACTCCTCCTCAACAAATGATGAGTATTATTACACAATAATAGTCACAATATAGTGTACCAACACAATAAAGGCTTAATATATTTCCACATCAATAGGGAGAAACTAATGTTCCACCTCATCAGGTAGTGTTAAACATACCTCTTCAATCATAGACTAGTGTAATAATCCAAACCAAACAATAACTAACCAACAATGTGTAAATATTATTTAGTAATATATGTTGAATATTTAACATGAATTCACTTCCAAACAAATTTTATTTCAACAAAGAGGCTCCCATGTTTCTCAAGTACCTACTAGGAAAAATTGGTTGAAAATGTGCCATAAGTTCAAAGATAGGGTCTTGGTCCACAAGTTCCCAATCAAAAGCAAAGTTAAATTAGTCAACATCATGTCCCTTCTCAACCACAACAGGTACAATATATTTATGTCCCTCCATCCTAACTACAAAATCCTCCAAGTTAAACCTTTATAGCCAACCCAAACTAGAATATCACACAACTAAATGTGTAATTTCAAGTACATCCTAATCTACGTATGCATATTAATTGTTCATTTACGAACTAAACCAACATAACCCAATAGATATCTCTATCATACCCTAGTCAAAGTGTCCCACTTTTGACCTCTTAGCCATATACCTAGGCTAATGTTCTCCCTCAAACCAATGTTCCCTCCAGTTTCCTAGCTCAAGAATTACAATAGATGAAAGATGCAATTAATGTCATTCAATCTAGGAAATAGACTAAAATTTTTAAGTTGGATGGAATTTGTTCTTATCCATTCAAAATATATTACTTATATATACCATTTCCTCTAGGATACGAACCACCAAAATTTCAAAAATACAAAGGGAAAGGTGACCCTAAGGCCCGTTTAACTGAGTTCTTTGTCGCATGTCAACCAGTGGCATATAACGATATATACCTTTTATTGTTTTTTGAAAGGAGCTTGGATAGACAAGCCTTTATTGGTTCTTAAATTTTCCCAATAATTTAGTAACATATTTTGATGATCTTTTTGATAAGTTTGTGTAGCACTTTTCCTATAGTCTTGAACATGAGATTTCATTAGTTGACTTGACGTAAGCAAAATAAAAAACTAGTGAGAGTTTTGTAATTTATCGATAGTGATGGAGATCCCTTACAAGCTAATTTACTCATATTTTACTAGATAACCAATTATCCACTATGTTTACTATAAATTTGCTTAGTGAGATAGTTTATCATCTAAAACTACAATGTGCACATACTTTCAAGGAGATCATCGACAAACACTTATTTATTGAGTGAGGCCTTATTAATAAAGGGATCATCAATATTACTTCAACTAATTAGAATCAAAGTACCAATCAAGAAAGTTGCCAAAACCAACATCCAATCCAAACACAAGCATCACAACCAGTACATGCCAATAACCAAGATAGACCAAAGCAATTCAACCATAATAGGAATGTTGTGGGAAATGGAGTAACTAACTCATGTCATGTCCAAATAGTGTAAACATCATCTGCACCACCTTTTCAACTTACTCCTACTTGACAACCTCTTCAATGAACACCATAATCAAAACAACCAAGTCCCATGTAACAAATGAAACAACCTTTACCATTACAAACCCCTCCTTTGAGAATAATTTCACCTATTTGTTGTGTCTTTAGTGACCTAAGAGAGCTTATTGAGTCTATATTTTGAAAACTTTCTATTACTAATCTGATTAGTTAGCCTATACCAAGGCATTATCTATAAAGCATTCCTTATCTTGATTGGTACCATGAAAATGAATTTTGTGAATATAATCGGGTCAATGACCATAATTTATGAAGATGTATGCCAATCAAGAATTTGATTGAGAATATCTTGGAGAATGGGGAGATAACATTGGATAATGGTGATTCCACCTCAAATCAAAATCTTGGGATTTATCAAAACCCCTTTCCCCAACATAACAATCAACAACAACAACAAAAACACTTATCAGTTTAACAACATAATAAATAGTATCAAAATCAAAGGCCAAATTAGCAGAATTAAGAAAATCAACAACAAAACCCATAATGCCAGGAAATGGACAAAACCAAGGTTAGAATATTAAAAACCAACAAACCTACCATTGAATTTCACATGAATACAATAAGGTTATAGGTCATATTGTAGGGGGTAGTGTTAATACCATCTCCATTAATCCTAGATTGAGTAATAATCAATCTAGACCATTGCTAAACATTACCACTCAACCAAATTACATGGATAATCTTTCTTTGATCAAGGAATAAACATAGGCAAACCAAAAAAATAGGACTTCCACTTTTGGACCATATATTGATAAATTTCCCTTGCCACGTGACCACATACAAGTGTACCAACAATAAAAACTTGTCCTATCTAGTCCCACACCATTCCCAACATTTATTAGTAATCATGATCCAACATCTAATCTTGATTGTGTAATCATAACTTAGAGGTCAAAGACTAATATCCTAGGCCCACAACCATCTGCCACTTTGCCTATTATCCAACAAACCATTTAGCCTCAGAATAAACCATTCACCATTGACCAAGACAAAAAGTTTGATATTTTGGAACAATTTCATAAGACACCAACATAGATCTCTATTTTAGATTTATTTTGAATGTCAACAATCCACAAGAATATTTTGAATGAGTTTTTAACCCAATCCACTATTAGCTAGTGACATATTCCCTGATAAATTTCAAGCTTGGGTTAGACACCTAGCTCTAACCCAATAAGTCACATTCAACCAAAGTGATATATCTTCCCTTGGCCCACTCCATAATAATCCATTATACATAGAAATTTATATAAAGTGGTATAAAGTGAAATGTGTCCTTATAGAAAATGGATCAAGCCTCAATATAGTGTCTATAAATCTCATCAAGCTTGTTAGGTACACAATGGTAAATCTCTAACAAAAAATGATAACTATCAAAACCTATGATAATCAAGAGAGAGAATCATAAGGCACCATTATCCTACCAATTATCATTACACCTTTGTCACATGATACACTATGTCATGTGCTTGATCTTGAGTTGTCATATAATATCCTTCTAGGTAGGCCTTGGTTACATGAGATTCATGTAGTCCCATCAATACTACACCAATGTATCAAGTTCTCCTAATCAGAGATGGAAGTGAATATTCTAAGAGATTCACACCCATATGAACATTGCAAACATCTTGAGGCTGAGTTTCAAATCTACAATTACAAATACAACATGAATCCAAGTTCTAAGTAGGATAGAGGAAAGGCCATACTTATTGATTTTCCAAAGGATAATTGCATAGATCCTAATACCCTAGATTCCTTTTCACACATGCCATCTCTTGAATCTTCCAATCATTTCACCATTTTAGATAATGGCCCAGGGGAGTATATGACCCATGATACCTTTCATATTGTTAATCTTCCTCAAAATCAAAAGAACATTAGATAACCTAAATTTACCCCACACATGCATTGGTAACACAAAGGTAAAAATAAACTTCATAATCTAGGACCAATCACATTTATACCAGCATCTGGCAAAGAATAAGACCCTCTCAAAGGAGATGAATCATGGTTATACAATGACAAGTTGGCTAATTTTTATAAGGGTGCAATGTATCCTATTCTCAATAGGATCATGGAGCATCAAGATTTTTAAGTAAGAGGCCTCAAACTAAATCATCAAGGAACCATTGAGCCAATTTCCATGACTAATTACAAAAGACCCTATGGACTTGGATTTAAACCGCCTGGGGGTGACCCGATATATCTTATTTGAGTTCAATCACTAGTGACTAGTAATGATGATGTTGACAATCAAGCAGAGCCTAATCATACTCTTATCTTTGATAAACTAGCCAAGACTAACCTATTTGATAATAATTCCATATGTATCCTTACCCTAATCATTCATCAAAACCCATTACCATTATACTATCCCCAACTAATAGATTGGGAGCAACAAGAATCTAGTGTACTAGTTGATGAGTTTTAGAATGATGAGGCATTTTATGATTTTCTAGGCCTTAGAGACAATATTATATTTGGAGATCATAAATCAAGATTCTCAATCACATTGGATCCTGAAGCCTATTTAAGAGAATAGGTGAACACCCTTATCCAAAAGAAAATAAATAAAACATTGAGGTCTCAACCTTGTGGTCAATCCTGATGTCAAAATAGTGAAATAAAATCTATGTAAGATACATCCTCACATTACTATCTTGGTAAATAAATATTTATAATAACTATTAGAATTAGGATGTATCTGATCCATTGACTAATTTGAATGGATATCTAATATTTTACCTATTAACAAAAAACCTAAAGGAATTAAAATCTATACTATTTTTTGAGATATCAATAAAGCTTTCTCTAAGGATGACTTTCCATTACCTAATATTGACATGATCATCAAATCCATAGTATGTTAGAAAATGATTTCACTCATGGATGACTTTTTAGGATACAACCAGATCAAAATAACACCATAAGACCAACTTAAAAAATGTTCACCACTTCATGGGGAACATTTTATTATTAAGTAATGTCATTTGGTCTTAATAATGCTAGAGATACATTTAAAATGGAAATGACTATCATATTTTATGATATGATTGATAATATTGTTGAAGACTATGTCGATGACATATTAAGAAAATCCAAGACCAGGGCCAACCATCTAGCAATGCTACGTAGGATATTTGAAATACTATAGGAGTTCAAAGTCAGACTCAATCCAAAGAACTATGTTTTTGTAGTAAACTCAGACAAATTAAAAGGATTAATCATGTCTTATAGAGGTATTGAAATTGATCTGGCCAAAGTCCATGCTATAACCAAGATGCTACCACCAACCAATTTGAAGCAACTCTGTAGCTTGTAGGGCAAGATCCAGTCAATTTCATGCTTTATCTCTTAATTAGTAGATAAGTATCATCTATTAACACATATTCTAAATAAGTGAGTTGCATTTCATTAGGATGATCACTGATAAACAATTGTTTAACAACTCGAGGGCTATCTAGCTAATCCACCTATTTTGTTACCTCCTATACTAGGAAAGCCATTCTTGTTGTATCTATCAACTACCGACAATTCCCTAGGGGAAATTTTGGATCAACATGATAATTGTGAAAAAGAGTATTTAGTATACTACTTAAAATATACCTTGGTCACATATGAACATAACTATATACCTATTGAAAAAGCATGTCTAGCCATGGTCTTCACAACTTAGAAACTATGCCATTACATGTTGAACAATAAGACCATGGTTATTTCAAAAGTAGATCCACTCAAGTATCTACTATCTAATATAACTTTACAAGGAAAAATGGCCAAATGGATCATACTTCTTAGTGAGTTTGACATAGATTATGTCAATGAAAAGGTAATCAAGGGGCAGGTTTTGGTAGATCAACTTGTTGAAGTACCCCTTACAAACACAAATCCACTCACATTTTAATTTACTAATGAATCTATAATGACCATCATTGACACACCTCTTGATGAGTAGCACTAGAAGCTATATTTTGATGGTTCATTTAATGTACATAGATCAGGGGTAGGTCTCTTATTTATTACACCATAGGGGCATTTAATCCCTAAATCATTCAAAACCAATTTTCCTTGTACAAATAATATGGCTGAATATGAAGCACTTGTTGTAGGACTTTGATATGCAGTACACTAGAACATATATCATCTATAAGTTTATGGTGATTCTTAGTTAATCATCAATAAGGTCACATGCCATTTCTAAACCAAAGATGATAAGCTAGTTCTATATAAGGATATGGTCGATACCCTAAAGCATCAAATTAAAAATATCTAATTTGAGAATATACCAAGGGATAGTAATATAAATGTAGATGCCATGGCTATTATTGGATCTCTGATTTAACAAATAGATAAAGCTAGAGAATATCAATTCCTTGTCAAGAATTTATTTACACTAGCTCATGAACCTTCAACTGTTGCAATGATTTGTGATATTGTTGTTCCTAATTCTATTTAGTACTCAGACCTTTAAAACTACCTTCATGACTAAGTTCTACCACCTAACCTATCTCAAAAACAAACCAAATCCTTTATTCATTGCTCCACTCATTATACTCTACTTGGATCCACCCTTTACCACCATAGTTTTGATTGAACTATGCTTCATTATTTAACTTCAATAGAGTCTACACTAGCATTAAGAGAAGTTCATGAAGGGGTATGTGGAGTTCATTCTAGTTGCACCATCCTACCTAAAAATCTCTTACGTATTGGTTACTATTGGCCCATAATGGATGCAAATTCAAATGCATATGTAAAAAAATGTCACAAATGTCAATGACATGCTAATGTTATTCATGCCCCCCAAAAAAATATAAAATTGATGTTGACACCATGGCCATTTACCACATGGGGAATTCACCTCATTATAAAGATTAATCCCACTTCATCTGATAGCTATAAACATATCCTTACCAGCACTGAGTATTTCAATAAGTGGGTTAAAGCTATACCCCTCACTTACATAGCTATAAATCAAATTTCCAAATTCATCTTCAACCATCTCATTTACTACTATGGTATCCCCTCTAATATTATATTTGATAATGGAGGATAATTCAAGAATACGGATGTCAATAACCTATGTGTTGAATAAAAAATCAAACAACATTTTTATATGCCATATTACACTCAAGGTAATGGCCAGGTTGAAGCATTAAACAAAACCATTGTTAATGTTCTGAAAAATATTGTTAATGATATCGTTCATGATTGGCACCTATAGATATTTTGTGCCCTTTAGGCATACCATACTAATAATCATACCCCATAAGAGCCACTCCTTACTAAGTTGTTTATGGTATTAAAGCCATCCTTCCCATTAAGTTTGGGTTACCTTCACTATGGATATCTTTACAGCATGCCCTAGATGATCATGACTATTGAGTAACTCACCTACAAAAGCTAGACTTGCTTGATGAAAAATGCATAGCTACACTTAACAATGTTCAGGCACATTATAACTGACTCAAAGGCCACTACAATTAGCATGTCAAGCATAGAACATTTGAACTTGGTGATCTTGTTCTTAAAGAAAACCAAAATAATACCATGATTGATAAGAAGCATAAAGGTAAATTCAAACCAAACTAGATAGGGCCTTTCTTCATTACTATAGATTATGGATCAGGAGCATATAGGCTCAACATACCATACAAAGATGAAATTCCTAAGACAATAAATATTATTCACCTTAAGTGGTACTATACTTGAGTGCTAGGGTGTATTGTCTATAAGGACCATTTTAGTTGTGCCATTTTGTACTTTTTCTTCTTTATATGGATATCATGCTTGTCATTCCTCATAGCCCATTTCATCTACTTTACCATTCTGTTCTATAAAAAAATCATGTTATAATCATATCTACATAGCCCATTTAACCTTGGTCTTTTTCCATTCATTGCACATTTTTAGCACTAAGGAATCTGATTAGTTTCATCAATTGTTTTGAGTAATTTAGGTAGAGATCATATTTTGGAGTAATATGATAGAAGTTTTGGTAGTTTTATCCTTCATTTATTTTTCCTTTCTTATCACTAATCTTGCTACTAATTATAACCACCTTTGGGAAAATTAGTACCATTGATTTAGGCCATTGTGTCCTAGTTATAATTGCCTATGGGAAAACTAGGGGTAACATTTGTTTATTAAGACTTGATGTACTAATTTTCCATTTATTATGCTATACTATGATTTTTTACCAACTATGTTTGTTTTGTTTAAGTTGATGGCTATGCTAGTCAGGTTCCTCCATTGTAAAGGTGAAACTACACTAACTTGAGGTCCTAATTTGGGACTATGTAGGTAGTGCTTGATACTTATTGAGGTTAGCTCAGTCACCCGTATTCAATGCTCTCACCATTTTACAAGCAACCTAAGTTTGAACACTCTCACCATTTTATGAGTAACCTAAGTTTAAATACTCTCACCATTTTATGAGCAATCTAAGTTTGAATACTCTCAACATTTTGTGAGTAATGTAAGCCACACTCTCACTATTTTGTGAGCTTGAACCTTTTAGTGTCTCATCATTCTTGATCAAGTTGAGATACTTTAAGAATTTTTAAAACATTTTTAAAATTAGTAGAAAAGATCAAAAACACTGACCATTTCTTTGCCTTAAAGATTTTGGGAACCCTTACTAAGTTAAAAGCAAAACATTGTCACTTAAGTTCCCCATATTTTTTGACCTTTTCTGCCATGCACTTTCTATTTTTTAATACCATTCCTTTTCTTCTATCACATTTATTTTCTTTTTTTCTCATTTTCTTCTCATTTCTTGGGATAACTACATTTGGCCTATAGTTTTGGTTGGATATTACATCCATAGAACCATGTAAATAGTGTCCACTTGCCTAGTGCATCTAGAGACAACTCAGCCACCCCCTCCCTTTTTCTTCTATACCCCCATTTTGTTTTTTTGTTAAGCTGTCACCTATTTTCTAGGGGTAATGTTCATATGGTTTCTATTGCATTGTTTATTTGTTTATTTTTTTGTTATTTTAGTTATATGCCTATTTGTTTTCTTTCAATAATTTTGCTTTGATTTAGTTTATGTGTATTCATTGGGTTATTCCTTACCTATAATTACACTTGAATCCATCCATATTTATGTGTTTACATTGTCATCATGGTTTTATCATTGGTGCATTATTTTCTATTGAGTATTGGGTTATGGGAGTCAGTCCTTATGCATATTTTAGCCAAGTCCTCATGATGTTATAACATGATGCCTACTAACATATGATACAACAAACCTCAGCTTTAAGAAGTCTATTCATCAATGGTGGCATCAACATCTCTTTGGCATCGACATCTTGATTCAATCCCAATCATATCCCAAATAGAGTAATTAACCATGGAAGAATTTTAACCTTTGTTAGTTTGAACAAAAATCTCCCTACTAGTAGGTTGTTCTAATTCATCATTACCCTCGATGTTAAGTTACCATCATCAATTATCTAATCAATCATGTTTTCCATAATCAAGGTCCAATGATTATAATCACCTCTCGGAAAATCATTGAACACGATCCCACCTACATTTTTCAATGGTTATAACTGCCTTTGGGTAAATCATTGTGTTGTCACCGCTTTAATTTTTATACCCATACTAGGGCATGTTTTTATCTTGTTTGTCTATCCTAATTGGCACAAATCCATCTTCTAAATGATTATAACCACCTTTAGTCAAATCATTGTGTTTTCGTACCATGTTTTCACTATCAGTGTACAATGCTTATAGCCACCTTTGGGAAAACCATACTACACTATCCCACTTGAATTTTTAGTGATTTTAAATACTTTTTCAAAATCATTGTGTTTTCACTCCATCTTTCCTTTAATTTTTCCCCTCATTTCACTTTTTTCTTTCTAAGGGACCATTTTTTTATGTACTTGTGCCAACCATTCCCTCAAAGGGGCATCATACATTTAGTTTATCATCATTGTACTTGTATTCATGTAGGAACTTTTGATTATTTAAGAAGATGTTATTATGATTATATCTTGCAATGCCTTCCCAAATAGGGGACAATTGTAGACACCTAAATCTAGCCATAAATAACCTCCAACTAGGCTTTTGACCAGTTTCCACTAAAATGCACAATTTGGCCTAAAAACACTAGAACACATTAAATGAGCCAAAATTGATATATTCAAGTGTTGATTTTGTCTAGAGTATCATTAAATGGGTTAATGTAATTAATGGGCCAACTAACTTTGATAAGATCATTTCGAGTCAAAATGTTAATTTTGCACCTAGGTATTCTAGATTGCTCTTTTCTATAAAATATCTTGCACAAGAAGCCTTTGTTATTTTGTCTTGAAAACATCCTAAATGGGATAAAAAAATCCAATGCATCTAACATAAACTTTAGATTCTAATCTAGTCAAATTTTTAGGCAATAACAAGACATTCTAACCAATTTGGGTAATTTATGCACAAAGAGCCAAAGTTTGCATCAAAGTACCTAATCACACTTAAAAGCTAATTAAATCAAAGCATGATCCTAATCAATAATTATATGTAAATTGTTTAATAAATATTTATTGTAAATTTATTGTCATTAATTACATCATCAAATGACATCATCTTATGATGTGGCATCCACAAGCCATAAATGCCACAAATATATGAATCAAGCCACCCCATGCCTCATTAAGAACCTCCATGCTTATTAAATTCCCCTATATCCCAAATATTAATGGGGATATTTGAATAATGAATTTAATATATGTATTTATCCAGAGCCACACATCTCAATCTTGAGATGGATGGTCATGGTCGACACTCAAACCATTCCAAAAATCTATAAATAAAAAGCCTCAAAGCCATGATTCTAATCTTAGATAATGAAAACTTATAATGACAAATTTAATTCAAATTCCATTTGAATTAATATTATTGTGCCAAAATATTGATCCAAGCCAAGCCAAATCCAAACATGGTGCCAAGGAGAGCTGAAAGTAGTCACACTTCATTGATGAAGACTTCATGAGCACAAACCAAGCAAGCCAAATCGCAAAATACTCTTGGAGCATCAAGGAAGGTAAGAAATGTTTCTTTTCTTGCATTTTTGTTGAGTTTTATCATTTATTTTCCTCACTAAGCTCCCCCATTGAGATAGGCTTAAGGTGTTAGCTATTAGTGTGTTATTTTGAATTTGATTTCATATACCAACACCATACTAATCTCCCCTTATTGCCATCCTATGTTCACAATTTTTATATTATCTAAACAACCTTGTTATGTTGTCCATTTGAGTCTAGTCCTTTTTGAAAAAAATATTGAAGTCCTCATTTTTAATTTAAATTCAAAATCTCACCTTTCAACTTCTAGGCTAGCATATTAATTGGTTTACCATTTACAATTGCTTTGTGTTAACTTGGGTATTATTTTTTTCTTAGATTGAAGACTATTATATAGACTCATTCATCATCATTTGATCATTTTGGAATTAATTTATCTTTTATTTTGCTCACACTTTGAGACTAGAACTAAATTTTACCTCCTATTTCCATGTGAAAGTTGTCCCTAGATTTTATGGTATTGACATATATTTGACCTATGTTTGGCATAATATTTTACACTTAGATTTAAAACTTATCATACCCTCTTCTAATTTGATGATTTAAACCCACCAAATTTGAGTAATTTCATAAACATTTATTCTAATTATGTGGTACTACACCTCTCTTTTATTATAGTCTCTTTTTACCTTATCACTTGTTTGGATAAAATCACATCACACCTTAT
This sequence comes from Torreya grandis, assembly GCA_037957365.1. Classification (NCBI taxonomy): domain Eukaryota; kingdom Viridiplantae; phylum Streptophyta; class Pinopsida; order Cupressales; family Taxaceae; genus Torreya; species Torreya grandis. The sequence continues at coordinate 3,310,654 of JARHVA010000435.1, forward strand.
TAAAATTTTCAAAACATTTTACAAATCTTAAACAAACATAGAAAATAATCTTATAAACATGACACAATGGTATAGGTGAGTTTTGTTCCAAACTGGAATTAATCGGGTTCATTGTTTAGCTGAAAGGGGAAGGGCATTGAAGGAGACTCATATGTCTCATAATAGGAAAGGAGAACCAAGGAAGCAAGAACCCAAATACTGCAAAGAGTGGAGAGCAAAAGAAGAGGTCTGGAAGATACTGCAGAGAGGAAAGGTTGTGAGTTACATGGAATGGCTTCATGGCTCAAAACCTCATATCACAATGGCCTTTTTCAAAAATTGGATTGATGATAGGGTTACCTTGCATGGCATTACGGTGAATATCACGGAGGAATTCTTAGCAGAGGTGATGGGGCTCCCAATGGAGGGAATAAAATTTTCAAAGCAGAAAAGCATTTCCAATGAGGCTTTTTGAAAATTCCCTAAAATGGATGCTAATGAGCAGCAGCTGGAAAAAAGTGGAGATTTTTTTGAATTGGAGCAGATTAAGGGTATCTAAAGGGACGTCTTATGCTGTATTCGTGAATACTTCATACTTGATGAAAGAAGCAAATGAGTCCACAAATTTCACTTTGTATTTCTCAATCACTTTAGACACAAAGTAAGAATCTCCTTTCCTTTTTATCTGCATTTTTCCTTGCTCCAAAGTCTGTTCGCACATAAGAAAAAGGAATCTTGCCCCATCCTGCATGAGGGGTTAATTCTTTTAATTGAATGGCATTGCAAGAATAAGGCCATTGTAAAGAATCCTTATTCGGGAAAACATAAGGATTTACGGAGTAATAAGAAAGAAAGAGTAAAAGGGAATGAAAAATCTAAACTCAAACTCTCAAGCTTCAATAACCAGACTGATGAGGAAACAGAGTGGGAAAGTTTTAAAACATTGGGGAGGAGAGTATGGGGGAAGAAGAAGGAATAGAAAGTGGGAATTCAAATTCCAGTGAGGAAGAAGAAGCGCAAGAGAAGAATGAGAAAGAAGGAGGCACTATAGAGGAAAAGTCTGATAACAGTAACCATGAGTCTGAGGAAAACCAACAAGTGTTTGAGGAATTTCAAAAAGATCTAGATGACCCTGTTCAGGACCCTGATCCGATTAATGAAAAGGAAAATCTAGTGCAGGTTGCTAACCAAATACTAGAAATGGGAGCTCAAGTAAAGGAAGTAACAAAAATGGAAGCCCTGTTGAAATAAAGGAACAAAAAAGAATGGAAATGGAGAACTACATTGAAAAAGCTAGAAGCAGTCCTAAAAAGAATGCTGAAGGTTGGAGGGAGGAAAGGCAGAATGACAAACCTACTAGAGTGGCCAATTTCAAAGCTGATGCTACTCTACAATTCGATTTATGGACGTATAAGGAGATAATGGAAATAAATAGGAAAATGGAAACAATGGAGGGTAAACAGGAGGCAGTTTGGAATAAAATCAATAATATGGAAAAGTAGTTGAGGGATATTCCCATAAAACTCAAAGATTATGAGAACAACCTAAGGGAACTCATAAAAGAAAGCAGATTAAAGATGGAGGAGGTAACCTCTAATATTTGTGTTGCTACTATTAACATAGGCAAAAGAGCAAATGAGGAAATCAAAATTTTGGAGGGGCCAAGCAAGAGAACTAGACAAAGCTCAAGAAAGAAAGCTATGCAAGAGGGATCTACGCAGGTGACTGCTGCCATCCAGGACACTGTTGCGAAAGGTAAGGAAGCAGTGAAGATGATATTGGAACTAGAAGAATAGTTCCTGGCTCTTTTAGTAGGTTCTGCTAGCTGGTTGTGTTTTCTGGTCCTGGTACCTGGGTTTTTAAACTTTTGAACTTTTACTATGGAGTTTCCAGGTCTCTATAAAACTTGGGGTTTATCTTTGGCTATTCGTTTGTTAGATTCAAGTCTTTGTTTTTGGGTTTTGTTACTTCGGTGAAGTAAGTTTAAGGCTTGCCTGTGGATTTTAATGTTTTATCTTTCTCCTTTTGTTCAGGGTTTCGAGTAAAAATATATTAATAAAAGAACAAGAGTATTACAAGAAGAATGGGGGACTGAAATCCCCAAAGGAAAACAACAAGCACATACCTTAATCTAAAACATGACACAATGGTATACTCTAGTGGGGTCTCTTATAGCCCTAGTTACAAGGAAGAGCATTTTTATGGTGAACATGAGCACTCCGTCTTGTTTGAAGATGTCATCCCCTTTGGGCCTATTTTTTGAATACCAATCTAATCCATGCTAATTTTTATATGTCATCCCCATCCTCCCCCTTTTATTTGCATGTCACACTTGAAGGTTACCATTTTACATTATCCTCTTTTAGCTTGCGTGAGTAACCAAGCTCCACAACACATGAAGGATATCATTTTAGGTTATCCTCCTTTAGCTTGCACAAGCCATCAAGATCTGAAGTTCTCAAAGGTTACCATTTTAGAACCTCCTCTTTCTCTTATATGAACAATCAAGCTCCACAACACCCCAAGGTTACCATTCTAGGTCCATCACCTATATTTAATGAACCTATTATTAGAAAGTATCAATTATATGAACCAATCTAAATTGATTCCTTCTTTGATAGTTTAATTTTTGAAGATCCCATTATTGAAACACAAACCATTATTTATTATATACTAACTATTCCCCACTTTATAAAAACCATGTTATTCTTTGAGTCACAATAGAACTAAATATTACCTTTTCAAGAGCTATATTATGAGGACCAAAATGTGTTCAAGGTTGACATTTTACAACCAATTATAAACTGAGACTTCAATGTTATTATTGAAACACCCATTGGTGACAAGTAAACCTATGAATAATCACCCATTGATATTTTACCTATTATCAAGGAGTATCACTTTGATGAGCCAGTATTTGTTGAGTTATTTCTTAATGATTATAACTACCTTTGGAAAAATCATTACCTCAACCATTGTCTTATTTTTAAAGTGCCTCATCCTTTTGACAAATAATCTCTTTGGAGTTGTCTCTTGGTATTTTTACACTCATAAAAGAGTCTCATTTTGATGGGCCAATTCCTATCAAGTCATCCCTTAAGTGGTTCCCTTTCTTTGAGGGGATTCACCTAGATGAGCCAGCCTATGTTAGACCCTTCTTAGATGAATCTATTTTTATAGAGCCCATTATAAAGTCAAAGGCCATTATTTATTTGACACCAAAATTCAAAAAAACATCATTATAGAAACAAAGAATTCAGATGAAGAATCAATATTGAAGTTAGGTTCCCTTTTTGAGCTGACATTAGATTTAACATAAGATGAAGAATCAATATTGAAATTAGGTTCCCTTTATGAACCAACATCAGATTTAGCATTAGATGAAAAATAAAAATTAAAGTTAGGTTCCCTTTCTAAATGAACATTAGAATTAGAATCACTATCAGCCTCAACATCAAATTTAGAATCTGTTGACTCAGACTCAGATTTAGAATTAGAATATAGTCATAATTATTACAACATTGGTTACACTTGCCTTGTAAATCAATTTGAATATATTCATGATCCTTGTGTTTTTTAGGATAATTACTTTAGCATCGACATAGGTTATCATAATATATTCTATAAGGATTGTGTTGCCTCTTTTCACTCCATTACCACCACCCAACATAGCCATTATATTGGCATTTCACCTCCAACAAGTGTCAATTGGGACTAATAGAATCACACTGTGTTGAACTACATCCATTGTGACATAACAAATGCAAAATATCAGGAGAGGCAAGACCACATTTATGCAAAAGAAGAATAATCTCCTAATGAAACCTTTTCAAAGGTGATAGGGGATGATCAAAGTTCAAACTCTAGATCTTTTAGTGAAATCACTAGAAGAAAATCAAAGTCAAATGTTAAAATCCATTATGGAAACCTTCTTGGAGGTGCTATGGGACAATCAAGATAAATTATTTGGTGAAAATCTCTTTGAGGTACCAATAACATAGTACAACAGTTCTTCACTTCTTGATGAAAACATTATCAAAGAAAAAATCAATATAGTTTCTAATCTATAGCATAATTAGATGGTATCTACTCTCAAGATAAAATAACAAAAAAAATTGGTTGTCTTATTGAGAGAATATTCAAAAGTTTTCGGCCCCATCACAACCACAATTTTGTTGAATCTAGAATTAGCAAAATTGTGTGTGCCTAACAATCCTAATATTCATTTATTTCCCAATCATTATACATTCCATTATCATCACAATTTTTAATTACTAGATTATACCATTTATCATGTGCCTAACATTAGTTACCCTCTATGGCAGCACTTTCCTTTAGAAAGGCTATGAAGAAATCTTGTCTTGAAGTTTGAAGGAAGCAGAATCAATGACCAATAAGGATCACATAAACATCATTGAAATCCAAATTTTTATTAGGTTATCGATAGAGTATATATTCAAAAAAGGTATGGTCTAGTACTTTTTATGATTGATTATTCTGGTTGTCTCATATATTGACTAGGATGTGCATGTCCACATCAATAGGAGAAGCAAAACCATTTTTTATTTTCCATTTACCCTTCAATTTCCAATTGCCTCATCACTTTGGGGTAACCCTGTAGACCATTTCATTATAGGCATCTTATACCATTATGTTTAATTTATCTCATGTTGTTTGAACTACATTGACTTGAAGTCCTTTCGTAATATGTAGGCAATGCTTAATTTCTATTGAGGACAACTCGGTCATCTTAGCCACTATCTCGCCATTTTATGAGTAATGATTGAGCTTGGAAAATCTCTCCATTTTATGAGTAATATTATCCATGATCTCACTATTTTATGATAAATTTTTAAGTTTGAATGCTCTTTTAATTTTGTAAGTAAACTAAGCTATGCTCTCACCATTTTTTGAGAAATCATCTCTTGGGGGTACCTCTTTTGCCATTATAGACAAGTGTTATCTTATCATTTTTTATACCATTTTATCATACCATTCCTTTAATATTAACCAAAGCTTATTTTTAGCCATTTTACCCAACTCCATTTGATCTTGGTTGCTTTGGTTATTGACTCACTCTATATGGGGGGATTTTGATCCAGTTTCAATAAATTATAGAATTTTGTGTTTAAATGACAGTCTATGGAAGTAGTATGATAGTTGATCTAGCATGTTATCTTTCATTTTACATTTTATCTAGTGTCATTATTTATAACCACCTATGGAAAAATTAGTATTTTATTTAGTACCACTAAATATAACCACCTTTGGGCAAATCAATATTATGACATTATTTCCTAATTATAATTTCCTATGGGAAAATTAGGAACAATACCTTTTTATCATGCATTACCACATCACCTTGCACTTACTATTATCATTTGAATTGTAATTTGGCCCAAATTTGTGAACTTGTTATGACTAGGTTAGTTTTTCACTGCCTTTTATTTGGGCAAAACCGATGAGACCTAAGGTCCTAATGGGATTATGTAGACCATGATTGATTCATGTTGAGGTCAACTTAGTCCCCCTTTATCTCACTCTCTCCAATTTATGAGCATGGGCTATTACAACTGGCTTTATCTATTATTGGAACTTCTACTCTTGGATGTGTATCTCCTTTACTAGTTCATTTCGTATTCCATTGTTTATATTCATAATCCTTGTTACAGTTGGCTTTAGTTGTTATTGGAACTTCTACTCTTGGATGCGCATCTCCTTGATTACTCTATTCCCTATTCCATTATTTATATGCATGATCCCCATTACAACTAGATTTATCTATTATTGTAACTTCTACTCTTGGACATGTATCTCCTTCATTAGTTCATTCCATGTTCCATTGTTTATATTCATGATCCCCATTGCAAGTAGTTTATCTATTGCTTGAATTCTTACCTATGGATGCACATCTCCTCATTTAGGTAGTTCCCTATACCTTTTGTTCATATTTATTTTTTGTTTCTTATTCTAAAAAACATAAAAAATAATAGAAAATGATCGATAAAAAAAATAAAAAAATTGTCTTGCACTTTTATATATTATGTTCTTTGTACTCTTACCATTTTTAAAGCATTGATTTAAATGTTGTCACTATTTTTTGATATAATTTTCCTTATTTCCTCTACAACATAAATCATATTTTCTTATAATCACTTTTTATTCTATCCCATTCCCTAGGAGAACTACATTTAGCCTGAATTTCATGTTGGATATTACATTTATGGAACTATGCAGGCATGATACTCTTGTCTTATACATCTAAAGTAAACTTATCCACCCCTTTCCTTTTCTTCTTTTCCCCCCATTTTTCTATCTTTATATTTCCCTGTCACTTGGGGGCAACTTGGTGTCCTTTGTTCTTATTATGCTATTGTGAAAACTAATGCCTCTACTACACATATACAAATAATTATTTTATACTCTGACTAACATTGTGACTAACTCTTGTTTGTTTGTGTTTATTTGAATTTTTTATTGGTTTTTTGTTGTGATTTCTTGTATTTTCATTTCTTCCTTTTATTGTTTCTTTTTGGTTTTTTGTGTTTTTGTTTGGTCTTGTTCTTTTGTTTGGTTTTTCAATAACATCTTTTAAGCACACATGGATCTTGATTATTCATATCTTGATTTCATGTTTTTTATTAAAAACTTTCTTACTTTACTTTTGTATGTTCTTCTTCCTACTTAAATATTTATTGTCCATATATTGACCTTAAGTTAGGTTACATATATGTATTTTTTTTATCTTTATCTTTGTTTAAATGTAAATAGTTATAACTCTAGTATTGATAGTTCTTATCATTATCATTAGTTATAAATATTCACATTTTAACTAACTCATCACAATTGAAATGCAAATTAATTATAGCTTTCTCATATTTATGATACATAATTTAATTTTGCTATAGTAAGCACCAAGTTCTTGGGATACAAGTCTTAAATTTAGTGCATCTCCAAAGATCAGATCTCAAGTACACCAATGAAACTAAACATTAATGTCTTACAAACCAAGACTCTATGTAATATGCGCATCTCTTGGCATACCTTATGAGTCTAATTGAACAATGGTCCATTTTATTTTATTCTTCATTCTTAATTACATTTTATTCTTCTTTTGGGTAAACTACATTGGCTTGAAGTCCATTTGGACAATGTAGGCGATGCTAGGACACATGACATATCTTAGGTTAGCTTGACCACCTTTATTCTTCTATTCATAACTTTAATCACTTTGTACATCCTTATATGTCTATTTTTTTGTGGATTATATAATCATTAGACCCTCACATATACATTTAATCTCAATCATATTTTAATCTATGCATTAGGCGATATTCTTAAGCTATGTTTGATAATTTTCCGTATTAGGGAATACCTTTTAGACCAATCATAGAATAAAATTATTTTTATTATGGTACAATAAATTATCAGTGATCAAAATCAGCCCTACTAGGGTAAAATTGCTTTTCCAACCGATCAAATCCACTCTATTGGGGCACATCATTATTTCCTTTCTCTGGATCAATTCTCTCCTTTTATTCTAATTCCAATATCTATGGACTTTGACCTCATTATAGCAATTCCAAAGTATACAACTTGTTTTTAAATCGATCATTCCCTAAGCACGTAGCTTGAACCCTCTTTTGGGTTTGTTCAAAGTGTATCACTAATATTTTTGGATTGTATCCTTCCCACTTTGCCCATCATGGGGGCCATTATATTCCAATTATATTTTTATCATTGATAATAAATGTGTGAAATAATTATCTCAATATAGATTTAATCTCATCCATAGGTTAATCCCACTTTCTCTTTCTTTTTAAGAGACTATCCCTCTCTTTCATCCTTGTATGTCCTCTCAAGGGGGCATCATGGGTCATTTCCTTCCAACATTCTTCTTGACAACTCTTTTATTTGAAAATAAATTGCTTCGACTAAATGTCTTGCCATGCCTTCTCAAACAAAGGTAAAATGTAGACATCCAATTTCAAACACCATTATGTTGAAAGTATTGATCTTACTCAAAATTTGTGAAAATACACAATTTGAGCCAAAATCGCTCAAATGTGTTACATGGTTCAAGATTGTCATTTACAAGTGCCAATTTAGGATAATGTATCCCTAAATGGGGCAATACATTTTATGTGATTATTAACTTTTCTCAAATAAATTTGAATCAAAATTCTAGAAAAGCAATTTGATGCTCTAAACCACTAAATTCTTCTAATTTGGAAGTATATAACATGTGTATGTGTTATTTCATGTCAACAATGTCCTAAATGGGATATCGGTCCATACACAACTGACACCTTATTTTAATTATACTCTAGTAAAATTATGACCCAATAATATGACATTCTAACTAGTTTGATTAATAGTGTGCAACCAATTTTGAAATAATTACATAAATTTTGATTAATCTCCCTTAGGAAAATTAATCCAAATCAAGAGCTTAAGTAGAAAATCCATGGAACTTATTGACTATTTATTAATTAAAAACTTATTTCTAATATCTACATCATCAAATGACATCATTTGTGGAGTGGTATAGATAATCCATAAATACAATAAATATCAGGTTCAAGGCCTCCCATACCTCTTTAATACCCCTTCTTTCCAAATACTTATGAGGGTATTTATGATTTAAAGTCTATAAGATTGAATTAATTCATGGCCACACTTCTTAATCTAAAGATGGATGGTCATGGTTGATTCTGATCAAATTCAAAAATATATAAATAAGAGGGCCAAGACCAACATTTTTAAGTTTCGTTTGTGTAAAATTATTTTGTAGAATTCTCTCCACAAGCATTTATTTGTGTAGTGTTATTATGTTTAATTTGCAATAGGATAGCTTCACTATAGGCATAACATTGATCAATTCATGAGCCTAGTTTCATTGGTGCACTTAAGATGATGGAAGGGCATTGTCATTCATCATTGACAAAGACTTGAGCACCAAATCTAGGGAAAAATCAGATTTTGATCCACATTTGGAGAATGGGATGCTCTTGGGAAGGTTTGGTGTGTGTGTTTTATTTTAATAGCTCTTAAGTATCATTTTCAAAACCTCATTAAAGGAGTTAGATTAGTTAGTTATGTTCTTATGCATTTTCTTGAGTTTTATTGACTAATTCTTGATTTTACTCACTTTGGATTCCATATCTACAAATACATATCACAAAAACCCCCAAAAAATATAAAATCCATAAAATATTAAAAAATTTAAGTTGGCTTGTCTTGTGCCATCTTTTCATATGTCCTATGTATACCAATGTCCTAAGTTATCCATCTCATTGTCATCTTCCCTTACCTTATCTACTAATCATCCTATCATTGTAGTCCTTTTATCCTATTGTCTTCTATAGCCTTATCCTAATCCTAGTCCCTTGTATAGTCTACATCCATATCCTTATCCACATTCTTATCCTCATCCAAATCATTAGTCTATTCCACATCCATATTATTACCTACATCCTCATACTAATCATGATCATCATATCCAAGTCTATTCCAAATACAAGTCTACCCTACATCCAAAATCACATCATGATCATCCTAGTCTATCCCATCACCTAATGACTCATCCCGTCATTAGATAAGACATAATGACATTGCATGTAGATACTTATGTGTGTTATTTACATGCTTTATGTTGTTTGAATTATTTTCGTCATGTACATATCTTGTTTATACTTCATTTTTTAGTCTTAAATCATGTGTCTTTTTGTGTATTAGGTAATGAATGAGGATGTTATGAGGTTACCAAAGATACAATAATTCTTATAAGTGCCTTCGATGATGTATAGTTCACTATTTACCCACAAACTTTAACACCATGTCTTCTTAGTCATTCTTATATCATGGGACATACTACTAAGTGCCATATCTAATGGATTTTTTAGGCTATTATGAGATTTATTATAGTTGTGATGGATTTATCATGTACACCCTCATCATTTATCTAATTATCTAATCATCCCTACTCCCATCACTGATTTAATCCTCTTAACTCATTCGAATAACATCTAATATTTTATCCTCATATCATCATCTAAATCATATACCTTAATCACTAATATTATCCTTTAATCACTAATTATAATCATCATCATCATCTTCTACTCCATCAATTGTCATTTATCCTTGAATCAAACCTACATCAACCTAAGGTCTTTTTAGACTATGTAGGTAGTGCTTGGCTAATTTTTAGTGCCCAAGGATAGCTCAACCACTCTCACCTCTTTCATCATCATCCATTATCATTACACATTATTTCATTAGTCAAATCCTTGATCTATAATATTAATCATTCATCAATTATTCTATTTACCAATCACCATCCTCATAATCATATCCCTAATATTTTCATAAATCTCCTACACCTATTGATTAGGATTGACAAAAACCCCAACATACATATTTTATTCCATCAATCATCCATTATTGGTCAATTAATTATCTATTATTCCCTTTCATGTGTCTTTTCTAGGTGAATCATTGTTATTAATCATATTTTGGCTCATATATTTAATTCTTCCCCTTTGTCTTTTGGTAACTCAATCATATCATTTCTTCTCTATCACCACCTTCATCATATCACTCAATTTTATCTTTGAACTACACTCATAATTAATATTATCAAATCATTCTCTATCCTATCCTATAGCTCTCCCTTGAATGTGTCCTTACTTAGGATATATTGAAAACTTGCATCTTTTTTAATCTTATCATCATCATGTTACAGTTCATTCCCTCTTGGGATGTGTTGACAGATGTAACAAAGTAATTCTCACTCCATATTCATATTTAATTACCAAGGGCATCATTAATATATATCTCATTACTCAAGTTGAATTCATCTTCTTAATCATCTATCTCAATATCTATCATCCCATCCCCTTGTCTATTCATTACATCCTACCCCTTGTTTCTTATTTTGATTGGCCATCCATCTCATTCTTTCTCACACATCCCCTCAAGGGTGAATCATATCCTCTAACATCATTTACTAACATTAACCTATGAAATGGTTTTTCTTTGAAAGACCATTAATCCTTCCACTTAATTCCACCTACAATGCCCTTTAAAAGAGGGGGAAAACGTATGCACCTAAATCTGCTCACCTTAATTATTCTAATTAATTCGACTAATTTATCCCCTTTATCCTAATATCACCTTAATTATTCTATTAATCATTTATCCAATATCCCCCCTTAACATTTATTCATTCACTAATCTTATTCTTCCCCACTTGTTCATTAATTATCTTAAATCTCCATTATCCCATCCTAATCCCATTTATCTATTATTTAGGAATTTTAAATTCCATGACCCACCTACCCACCTACACTAGCCTATCCCTAGGCTCTCATAAACCCCTAATCACCTACCTAATATATATCCAATCCCCTACCTAATATTAATAAATCCCTTAGATGATTATAAAATCCTCCAATTCTAGAATCATCTCTAACTTAGGCTTCCTTATCTAGAAGCCTCTATTCTAGAGGCTTCCAAGGAATTTAAAATTCTTTGAAAAAATCCAAACCATTGATCCCAATGACCCAAGATTGAATTATATCCATTGAATATTCCCTCCATTTTCTATATAAAAAATCCATTTATCCATGGTTAAACTAACTAGAAACAATCTATGAATCCCATAAAATCTCTATGCCAATATAATCCTGGAATCCATCATTAAATTCCTTGATCATGCCATCATAATGTTGAAATTATGAGTCCGTATCAATCAACCATCCATCTAAACATCTTGGAAGGAGGATAGTTGAAATAATGGATTAGTAAGGTTTATCTTATGATTCTAATTTATTTTCATAATCCTTCCTACTAGGTATTTTGATG